>JAUJYZ010000024.1:0-127500 GCA_033675265.1 Actinostola sp. cb2023 | reverse complement strand
CCAGTCTGACCTGACAGACCAGTCTGACCTGACAGACCAGTCTGACCTGACAGACCAGTCTGACCTGACAGACCAGTCTGACCTGACAGACCAGTCTGACCTGACAGACCAGTCTGACCTGACAGACCAGTCTGACCTGACAGACGAGTCTTACCTGGCAGACCAGTCTGACCTGACAGACCTGACAGACCAGTCTGACCTGACAGACCTGACAGACCAGTCTGACCTGACAGACCAGTCTGACCTGACAGATCAATCTGACCTGACAGACCAGTCTGACCTGACAGACCTGACAGACCAGTCTGACCTGACAGACCTGACAGACCAGTCTGACCTGACAGACCAGTCTGACCTGACAGATCAATCTGACCTGACAGACCAGTCTGACCTGACAGACCAGTCTGAACCAACAGACCAGTCTGATCTGATAGACCAGTCTGACCTGTGACCTGACAGATCAGTCTGACCTGACAGACCAGTCTGACCTGACAGACCAATCTGACCAGTCTGACCTGACAGACCAGTCTGACCAGTCTTACTTGATAGACCAGTCTGACCAGTCTTACTTGATAGACCAGTCTGACCAGTCTTACTTGATAGACCAGTCTGACCTGACAGACCAGTCTGACCTGACAGACCAGTCTGACCTGACCAACCAGTCTGACCGGTCACCAATTCAGTCTGAATGGGCCAGTCAGTTCAGCGTAATGGAATACACCCTGTCAATCAAGAATCCAGAGACAATGATTTGTATGTTTGTTTACTAACTATTTACCATAGATGCAGGAGATGATAAGCTCAGTGATTCAGTTATCTTTTTGATCTCATCTACAGACGCTGTGTGCGGTACTTGGTCTTCCACTGGTTTGATGGTCACCTGAATACGCTTGGGTTCATCGTCTGAAAACAAACATTAATGATTTACAAAGCCTTTTGTGCTTCAGATTTCATGCTGAATCTTTGGAAGCCCAAGAACTCTTGTTAGCTACCATAAAAACTACACTAGGAAACAACTTTGCTGTTAAGATTTGTACATGCTGGGTTGACCAACATAGTAGTAGGAAATGAAGGGACTTCAAAAACGTGGGAGCAACGGAGGAAGGAAGAAAGGAAGAAAGGAAGGGAGGGAGGGAGGGAGGGTATAGTGACCTACAAATAGACTACAACTGACCAGACAGGCCAATCCTCTTGGTATAATGTTTACTTACCATCATCAGAATCTGAATCAGAGTCTGAAGAACCCCCTGCTGATTTGGTACTTGGAAACAGTTAAGGGAAAAATAGCAAAGTGAACACAAATAACTGCAGTATTGAAGTCAAAAGAACCTAGTAAATTATTATAATTATAAGGATATTCTCTGTATCCGGTGGTCGTATAGTGTAGCCTTCTTCATCAACTTTGAAAGACTGACATGCCTAGAGATATCAATAAATGTCATCTATCTACAGTACATGTATCGTAATCTAGGGAGATGAAGCAAAGTACTCACCATCTCACTCCCTTCACTCACAGGGGAGTCACTAAGAATAAATCATACAATAATATTGAATTAGTTGAATTAGGTAACAAGAGTATTTCAGTTAAGTTATAGAATGCACTTTTGCATGTCAACCATTCAACCATTCTTTATGATTAATTTTGGACATTTATAGTGGAATACAAGATAAAAAAACAAATATGTACAAATCATGATCGAGAGCATAAACTGAGAGATGGAGATGATGATACTGATGATGAAGTTGATAATGATAACACATTAATAATGATGATGACGATAATATTGATGATGATGACATTGATGATAATATTGATGATGATGACATTGATGATAATAATGATGATAATGACATTGATGATAATAATGATGAAGTTGATAATGATGACAATAATAATGATGAAGTTGATAATATTGATGATAATATTGATGATAATGACATTGATGATAATATTGATGATAATGACATTGATGATAATAATGATGAAGTTGATAATGATGGCAATAATAATGATGATGACGATAATATTGATGATAATGACATTGATGATAATATTGATGATAATGACATTGATGATAATAATGATGAAGTTGATAATGATGACAATAATAATGATGATGACGATAATATTGATGATAATGACATTGATGATAATATTGATGATAATGACATTGATGATAATAATGATGAAGTTGATAATGATGACAATAATAATGATGACGATAATATTGATGATAATGACTGATGATAATATTGATGATAATGACATTGATGATAATAATGATGAAGTTGATAATGATGACAATAATGATGATGATAATGACATTGATGATAATGACATTGATGATAATATTGATGATAATGACATTGATGATAATAATGATGAAGTTGATAATGATGACAATAATAATGATGACGATAATATTGATGATAATGACATTGATGATAATATTGATGATAATGACATTGATGATAATAATGATGAAGTTGATAATGATGACAATAATAATGATGATGATGATAATATTGATGATAATGACATTGATGATAATATTGATGATAATGACATTGATGATAATAATGATGAAGTTGATAATGATGACAATAATAATGATGATGATGATGATGATCTACTGATCTGATGATTATGAAGATGATGATGATGTTTACATGTACATGTACATACTAAGCAACCATACAAACAGCTTATGGAGTTGTTTTTGTATGAGTGGGAAACCTACGGCACGGAGTTACAGTTGCGGTAAGGAATCAAAGACATTGTATTCAACCAATCACAGTGCGCAAAATCATAGCTCAACCAATCAGAATGCTTGGATACGGCATGATGATGGCACGATACGGTCACGGTATGGCACGAACCGTACCGTAGCTACTTCCCACTCATACGAAAACATCTCTAACATATCAATGATACAATGTGCACCAATGACATGTGTGTATGCTTACACTGGTCCATTCTCCTGGTGTTCTGGTGATTCCTGGCTGCTATGACTCAAATTACCCTTGTCCTTGTCCTTGTCCTTGTCCTTGTCTTTGTCCTTGTCTTTCCTCTTTTTAGTTTTCTTTTCTTTCTCTTTCTTTTCTTTCTTTTTCTTGTGAAGAGGGAAACCTATGAAGAACACATCACCACATCATAATTATTATTATTATTATTATTATTATTATTATTATTATTATTATTATTATTATTATTATATTATTATTATTATTATTATTATTATTATTATTATTATTATTATTATTATTATTATTATTATTATTATTATTATTATTATTATTATTATTATTATTACTTTACAGTCAGTAGGCTGAATTATGTTCAATAGTACACTTGTAATGGTGTATAAATCTAAAAGAGCATAATAGGGGTTCGGCAGTAGATAATTCTACTGGTCAGTACTCTTTATAACTACCTGAGAGTTGTGGTTTAACGGTTTGGGATTTGTTGTTTAGACTTGGTGAGTTTTCTGTGTTAACGGCATTTTCAAGCTGTTCCTCATACTCTTCAAATGTAATCACACCTGCAAGGTTAACGATTTTGTATCAGAATAATTTTAATGTTCAATATAAATATTATTATACATTATTGATTGGGTCCATGAAATAACAATGTCATAGATCTCTGATCAACATCTAAATTCTCCTCTAGGCTTTATGATTTGTGCAGGAGAATTTGGACTTTGATCACAAGTCACTTACACTGTTCTTCATTGCACCCCTTCAATTACATCATAAAACCTTAAATGAACTTTAATGTTGCAGCTAGAGCGAATACAAGAAACCATGGCAACCCTCACTGTCAAACTGATACATGCCGGCAGGAATAAACAACAACTAACCAGTGCATTTCACACAGTTATCAGTAGACTTTTAAACGTCTGACCCCCCTGGACTCCTGTATCTACCCTTGCAAAATTATAGGTGATTACCTGGTATGTCAGTTCCTGTCCCCCTGCTATTATAGGTGATTACCTGGTATATCAGTTCCTGTCCCCCTGCTATTATAGGTGATTACCTGGTATGTCAGTTCCTGTCCCCCTGCTATTATAGGTGATTACCTGGTATGTCAGTTCCTGTCCCCCTGCTATTATAGGTGATTACCTGGTATGTCAGTTCCTGTCCCCCTGCTATTATAGGTGATTACCTGGTATGTCAGTTCCTGTCCCCCTGCTATTATAGGTGATTACCTGGTATGTCAGTTCCTGTCCCCCTGCTACGAACAAGCTGATCCAGCAGTTTGTCTATAGACAGGGCTCTTAACTGCTCACGAAATACAGTATGAACCTATAAAAGAAATCATAACACAACAAATGAATTCTATTATTTTCATAACTACAAAGCAAACACAGTACACCAGTAATGATGATGATGATGATGATGATGATGGTGATGATGATGATGCTGATATATTTACATAATACATACATGTACCGGTATATACATAGTTTTACACATAAAATGTGATGAGATTTGTTTGATTGTGTTATATAACAATGTTTTTATGATGATGATGATGATGATGATGACTATGATGACAATAATAATAATTTAATTCTTAAAAACGCATAACAAACAAGTCTTGATGCTCTTTACAATATAAAGCTTTTCATAAAACTAAAATGTATACACTTCTCGTCATTTTATTTATTCTCAAATATAAAGCTTAAAAACAATAAAGGCAATTAAACTAGCAAAAGCGATTATGATGATGATGATTAATTATTTCTACTTTACAAAGTAGTACCTCTTCCATCATTTTCCAGCCTGATAAGTGAGAGTCAATGTAAACTTCAAGGTGTCCAACAATAGTTTTTAAGTGTTCTTCTTCTATCTGTTGAAATTTCTGTCAAACAAATGAATAAAAAGTAGTTCAAGTGGAGCAATTGGACAGTGAATAGTGGCAATCACACCTGTGTGTTTGTTTTAAAAATTGATTCAATATTTAACAATTAGACTATGAGTTCGAGTTTTCTATGACGAGGCGCGTAGCATTGAGTTGACTATTTGAACTCTGTCATAGAAAACGAGAACAAGTAGTCTAATTGTTTTAGTAGAAACCAACTAGCATACTACCTTTGAATTTATACCAACATTTATTGATTTCTCACTTTGTTTTTGTTCAAAACGTCGGCGTTTTCTCTACTCACTATTTCAGTATCACTCAATAGATAGTGAGTACGTTAGCCAATCAGATTGCAGGATTCGTGATAGTATGCTAGTTGGTTTCTACTAAAAACTGAATAGTCTGAGGGAGGGTTCAGTCTTTTGTGATTTGAACCTTGCATTTATAAATGAGTTCTAGAGGTTTGAATACATCAAGCCAGGATTTTGCAGTAACTTATTTAGTTATTTTCAAGTAGAGCTTTTGTTTTGAAATGGAGAAAAATTATACAAAATCATATTTAGACTGTGTAGACTGTGAACATATTCTGCAAGTTTAACATTGTCAATAATCAACACAAGAGTGTTAATATATAACTCATAATGACAAGGTTCAAATCACTTTATATTGAAAACTAGGGGGATCGTCATTATGTTTTCATACATTTACTGTATTTTATCACTGCCATCCTTGACATGGTACCATTGATCATGGTAACTGAATAGAATAGAAGTGGTCTATTGGTTATGAAGGAAGTTTCTTACCATTGATGTTTCCACCATTTTATCATGGAACTCATTCCTAATGATTTCTCTCTTCTCTACAAGGGATTTGTAGTCCTCGCCTGTGGTGAAAAAAGCATGTCAACTAATATTATTATGTCAAAGCCCTTTTACACGGCAGATGAAATGGAATGGCTTGAATGAAGAGTTGGAATGGTTCTGAAATATTTATCCTGTATCAACAACAATAAATGAATAATTTAATTGTGAAATAGTCATCGACTTACCAGACTTCTTCATTTTAACCTCGGCCTGAAAACATTCAATCAATTTGTTATTTGGTGTATCAATCATTAATCCATTCATTCATCCAACAATTATTCCATCCATTCATTCATTCATTCATTCATTCATCCATTCATTTACCCATTCATTCATTCATTCATTCATTCATCCATTCATTCATTCATCCATTCATTTATCCATTCCTCCGCCAATTAATCCATCCATCCATCCAATCATTGAATCGTTTATTCATCCATTCATTCATCCATTCATTCATCCAGAAATTATTCCATCCATTCATTCATTCATTCATCCATTCATTCATCCATTCCTTCGCCAATTAATCCATCCATTCATTCATTCATTCATCCATTCATTCATCCATTCATTCATCCAGAAATTATTCCATCCATCCATTCATTCATTCATTCATCCATTCATTCATCCATTCATTCATTCATCCATTCCTCCGCCAATTAATCCATCCATTCATTGAATCGTTTATTCATCCATTCATTCATCCATTCATTCATCCATCCATCCATTATTCCATCCATTCATCCATTCATTTATCCATTCCTCCGCCAATTAATCCATCCATCCATTCATTCATTGAATCGTTTATTCATCCATTCATTCATCCATTCATTCATTGAATCAATCATTCATTCATTCATTCATTTATCCATCCATCCGTTCATTCATCAAGTCATACAATGTACACCATAATTGGCGACTTGCATGATGATGTTGTTTTACTACAACTACCAGAATGCTTTGGGAATTTTCTTCTTTCTTATTCAGATTTTTATTCCCTCATGAGAATAGTAAGACAATTGGTGCTAATTATCTAACAAAAGAAAATGGGCAAAGCATTCTGGTACTTGTAGTATATGACGCCATCATGCAAGTCGCCTATTATAGACACTGATTAATGTTACATGTATTGTACTAGCCTGAGAAAACAGCCGCCTCTCATCGGGGTCGGCTCCCGAGAGAGACGTCTGAGATTCAAGCCAAAAAATTCCATACTGATGATGTAAATTAAGCAAATCATCCATGTGTCATACAAACTCAACGAGTCACTTTGGTGAACGATTTCTCCTCAATGAAGAGGAAAATCAACACTTTATTACTCAACAATACTACTACCCGAATCTCGGTAGTGACACGTTATCAGTATGGAATTTTTCGGCTCGAATCTCAGACGTCTCTCTCGGGGGAGTAAAAGCCGACCCTGATGAGAGGCGGCTGTTTTCTCAGGCTAGTATTGTACCTTTTCAATCTCTTTTGTACTTGTTCCCTCTTTTTTCAGTTTTTCATATTCATGGCATCTGGCATAGTAAGTCTCTTTTGCCTAGTTTATGAAATAGGATAAAAACAATAATAGTAGTAAGACAGTGATGATCATGAAGATGACAATGTTGACGATGATGGTTATGATGATGAAGATGAAAATAATGCTTGAAATAGGATAAAAACAACAATAATAATAATAATAATAATAATTTCTTAAAAACAATAATAGTAAAGAGACGATGATGACAATGATGCTGATGATGGTGATGACAATGCTGATGCTGATACTGATGATGGTGATGACAATGCTGATGATGGTGATGACAATGCTGATGCTGATGGTGATGACAATGCTGATGCTGATGGTGATGACAATGCTGATACTGATGATGGTGATGACAATGCTGATGATGGTGATGACAATGCTGATGATGGTGATGACAATGCTGATGCTGATGATGGTGATGACAATGCTAATGCCGATGATGGTGATGACAATGCTGATGATGGTGATGACAATGCTGATGCTGATGATGGTGATGACAATGCTGATGCTGATGATGGTGATGACAATGCTGATGATGGTGATGACAATACTGATGCTGATGATGGTGATGACAATGCTGATGATGGTGATGACAATGCTGATGCCGATGATGGTGATGACAATGCTGATGCTGATGATGGTGATGACAATGCTGATGCTGATGACAATGCTGATGATGGTGATGACAATGCTAATGCTGATGATGGTGATGACAATGCTGATGCTGATGATGGTGATGACAATGGTGATGATGGTGATGACAATGCTGATGATGGTGATGACAATGGTGATGATGGTGATGACAATGCTGATGTTGATGATGACAATGGTGATGATGGTGATGACAATGGTGATGATGACAATGGTGATGATGGTGATGACAATGGTGATGATGGTGATGACAATGCTGATGCTGATGATGGTGATGACAATGCTGATGCTGATGCTGATGCTGATGATGGTGATGACAATGCTGATGATGGTTATGACAATGCTGATGCTGATGATGGTTATGACAATGGTGATGCTGATGATGGTGATGACAATGCTGATGCTGATGATGGTAATGACAATGGTGATGCTGATGATGGTGATGACAATGCTGATGATGGTGATGACAATGGTGATGCTGATGATGGTGATGACAATGATGATGGTGGTGAAAATAATGCTTGTGACTAGCTTCAAGATGATGATGATACCAATGATAATTTCATCATTCAAATGTGCTAAAGAGATTTTGGCACCACAAATCTACAAGTAATTCCAAAAGATGCATATTTATTTATACACAGATCTTAGAGATTTAATATCATTTAGTGATCTGAGCATAGTTAGTAGAGGGGCTGGTTGGGAAACCTTTTGTTATGTTTTTGTTCATTTTTTTCAACCGTGACCGTGCACAAATCTTTTGTTTTGTCATTGTTTTGCCTTAATTTGCTATGGTTGAGCAACTGAACCCAAACGTTTCTTTTGGCTGCTTGTGCGATATATTCCAATTCAAAATTAAATATTAGAATATTTAAATAAGTAATTAATCCAATAGAGAACATTTGGGTTCAGTCATTTAGCCATTTTCTAATGAATTTGATGAACAAACATTGTGCATCATAATGACATTAGGACTAGAACAAAGAAATATAACAAAAGGCTTCCTAACCATTCCCTCTACTAACTATGGTCTGAGCTAAGTACATATAGAGTATATCAGTAACATAATGGTGGCTTCCTAACCATTCCCTCTACTAACTATGATGGTCTGAGCTAAGTACATATAGAGTATATCAGTAACATAATGGTGGCTTCCTAACCATTCCCTCTACTAACTATGGTCTGAGCTAAGTACATATAGAGTATATCAGTAACATAATGGTGGCTTCCTAACCATTCCCTCTACTAACTATGATGGTCTGAGCTAAGTACATATAGAGTATATCAGTAACATAATGGTGGCTTCCTAACCATTCCCTCTACTAACTATGATGGTCTGAGCTAAGTACATATAGAGTATATCAGTAACATAATGGTGGCTTCCTAACCATTCCCTCTACTAACTATGGTCTGAGCTAAGTACATATAGAGTATATCAGTAACATAATGGTGGCTTCCTAACCATTCCCTCTACTAACTATGATGGTCTGAGCTAAGTACATATAGAGTATATCAGTAACATAATGGTGGCTTCCTAACCATTCCCTCTACTAACTATGGTCTGAGCTAAGTACATATAGAGTATATCAGTAACATAATGGTGGCTTCCTAACCATTCCCTCTACTAACTATGATGGTCTGAGCTAAGTACATATAGAGTATATCAGTAACATAATGGTGGCTTCCTAACCATTCCCTCTACTAACTATGGTCTGAGCTAAGTACATATAGAGTATATCAGTAACATAATGGTGGCTTCCTAACCATTCCCTCTACTAACTATGGTCTGAGCTAAGTACATATAGAGTATATCAGTAACATAATGGTGGCTTCCTAACCATTCCCTCTACTAACTATGGTGGTCTGAGCTAAGTACATATAGAGTATATCAGTAACATAATGGTGGCTTCCTAACCATTCCCTCTACTAACTATGGTCTGAGCTAAGTACATATAGAGTATATCAGTAACATAATGGTGGCTTCCTAACCATTCCCTCTACTAACTATGGTGGTCTGAGCTAAGTACATATAGAGTATATCAGTAACATAATGGTGGCTTCCTAACCATTCCCTCTACTAACTATGGTGGTCTGAGCTAAGTACATATAGAGTATATCAGTAACATAATGGTGGCTTCCTAACCATTCCCTCTACTAACTATGGTCTGAGCTAAGTACATATAGAGTATATCAGTAACATAATGGTGGCTTCCTAACCATTCCCTCTACTAACTATGATGGTCTGAGCTAAGTACATATAGAGTATATCAGTAACATAATGGTGGCTTCCTAACCATTCCCTCTACTAACTATGGTCTGAGCTAAGTACATATAGAGTATATCAGTAACATAATGGTGGCTTCCTAACCATTCCCTCTACTAACTATGGTCTGAGCTAAGTACATATAGAGTATATCAGTAACATAATGGTGGCTTCCTAACCATTCCCTCTACTAACTATGGTCTGAGCTAAGTACATATAGAGTATATCAGTAACATAATGGTGGCTTCCTAACCATTCCCTCTACTAACTATGGTGGTCTGAGCTAAGTACATATAGAGTATATCAGTAACATAATGGTGGCTTCCTAACCATTCCCTCTACTAACTATGGTCTGAGCTAAGTACATATAGAGTATATCAGTAACATAATGGTGGCTTCCTAACCATTCCCTCTACTAACTATGGTGGTCTGAGCTAAGTACATATAGAGTATATCAGTAACATAATGGTGGCTTCCTAACCATTCCCTCTACTAACTATGGTCTGAGCTAAGTACATATAGAGTATATCAGTAACATAATGGTGGCTTCCTAACCATTCCCTCTACTAACTATGGTCTGAGCTAAGTACATATAGAGTATATCAGTAACATAATGGTGGCTTCCTAACCATTCCCTCTACTAACTATGATGGTCTGAGCTAAGTACATATAGAGTATATCAGTAACATAATGGTGGCTTCCTAACCATTCCCTCTACTAACTATGGTGGTCTGAGCTAAGTACATATAGAGTATATCAGTAACATAATGGTGGCTTCCTAACCATTCCCTCTACTAACTATGGTCTGAGCTAAGTACATATAGAGTATATCAGTAACATAATGGTGGCTTCCTAACCATTCCCTCTACTAACTATGATGGTCTGAGCTAAGTACATATAGAGTATATCAGTAACATAATGGTGGCTTCCTAACCATTCCCTCTACTAACTATGGTGGTCTGAGCTAAGTACATATAGAGTATATCAGTAACATAATGGTGGCTTCCTAACCATTCCCTCTACTAACTATGGTGGTCTGAGCTAAGTACATATAGAGTATATCAGTAACATAATGGTGGCTTCCTAACCATTCCCTCTACTAACTATGGTCTGAGCTAAGTACATATAGAGTATATCAGTAACATAATGGTGGCTTCCTAACCATTCCCTCTACTAACTATGGTCTGAGCTAAGTACATATAGAGTATATCAGTAACATAATGGTGGCTTCCTAACCATTCCCTCTACTAACTATGGTCTGAGCTAAGTACATATAGAGTATATCAGTAACATAATGGTGGCTTCCTAACCATTCCCTCTACTAACTATGGTGGTCTGAGCTAAGTACATATAGAGTATATCAGTAACATAATGGTGGCTTCCTAACCATTCCCTCTACTAACTATGGTCTGAGCTAAGTACATATAGAGTATATCAGTAACATAATGGTGGCTTCCTAACCATTCCCTCTACTAACTATGGTGGTCTGAGCTAAGTACATATAGAGTATATCAGTAACATAATGGTGGCTTCCTAACCATTCCCTCTACTAACTATGGTCTGAGCTAAGTACATATAGAGTATATCAGTAACATAATGGTGGCTTCCTAACCATTCCCTCTACTAACTATGGTGGTCTGAGCTAAGTACATATAGAGTATATCAGTAACATAATGGTGGCTTCCTAACCATTCCCTCTACTAACTATGGTCTGAGCTAAGTACATATAGAGTATATCAGTAACATAATGGTGGCTTCCTAACCATTCCCTCTACTAACTATGGTCTGAGCTAAGTACATATAGAGTATATCAGTAACATAATGGTGGCTTCCTAACCATTCCCTCTACTAACTATGGTGGTCTGAGCTAAGTACATATAGAGTATATCAGTAACATAATGGTGGCTTCCTAACCATTCCCTCTACTAACTATGGTCTGAGCTAAGTACATATAGAGTATATCAGTAACATAATGGTGGCTTCCTAACCATTCCCTCTACTAACTATGGTGGTCTGAGCTAAGTACATATAGAGTATATCAGTAACATAATGGTGGCTTCCTAACCATTCCCTCTACTAACTATGGTCTGAGCTAAGTACATATAGAGTATATCAGTAACATAATGGTGGCTTCCTAACCATTCCCTCTACTAACTATGGTCTGAGCTAAGTACATATAGAGTATATCAGTAACATAATGGTGGCTTCCTAACCATTCCCTCTACTAACTATGGTCTGAGCTAAGTACATATAGAGTATATCAGTAACATAATGGTGGCTTCCTAACCATTCCCTCTACTAACTATGGTGGTCTGAGCTAAGTACATATAGAGTATATCAGTAACATAATGGTGGCTTCCTAACCATTCCCTCTACTAACTATGGTGGTCTGAGCTAAGTACATATAGAGTATATCAGTAACATAATGGTGGCTTCCTAACCATTCCCTCTACTAACTATGGTGGTCTGAGCTAAGTACATATAGAGTATATCAGTAACATAATGGTGGCTTCCTAACCATTCCCTCTACTAACTATGGTGGTCTGAGCTAAGTACATATAGAGTATATCAGTAACATAATGGTGGCTTCCTAACCATTCCCTCTACTAACTATGGTCTGAGCTAAGTACATATAGAGTATATCAGTAACATAATGGTGGCTTCCTAACCATTCCCTCTACTAACTATGATGGTCTGAGCTAAGTACATATAGAGTATATCAGTAACATAATGGTGGCTTCCTAACCATTCCCTCTACTAACTATGGTGGTCTGAGCTAAGTACATATAGAGTATATCAGTAACATAATGGTGGCTTCCTAACCATTCCCTCTACTAACTATGGTCTGAGCTAAGTACATATAGAGTATATCAGTAACATAATGGTGGCTTCCTAACCATTCCCTCTACTAACTATGGTCTGAGCTAAGTACATATAGAGTATATCAGTAACATAATGGTGGCTTCCTAACCATTCCCTCTACTAACTATGGTCTGAGCTAAGTACATATAGAGTATATCAGTAACATAATGGTGGCTTCCTAACCATTCCCTCTACTAACTATGGTCTGAGCTAAGTACATATAGAGTATATCAGTAACATAATGGTGGCTTCCTAACCATTCCCTCTACTAACTATGGTCTGAGCTAAGTACATATAGAGTATATCAGTAACATAATGGTGGCTTCCTAACCATTCCCTCTACTAACTATGGTGGTCTGAGCTAAGTACATATAGAGTATATCAGTAACATAATGGTGGCTTCCTAACCATTCCCTCTACTAACTATGGTCTGAGCTAAGTACATATAGAGTATATCAGTAACATAATGGTGGCTGGCTTCCTAACCATTCCCTCTACTAACTATGGTGGTCTGAGCTAAGTACATATAGAGTATATCAGTAACATAATGGTGGCTTCCTAACCATTCCCTCTACTAACTATGGTCTGAGCTAAGTACATATAGAGTATATCAGTAACATAATGGTGGCTTCCTAACCATTCCCTCTACTAACTATGGTCTGAGCTAAGTACATATAGAGTATATCAGTAACATAATGGTGGCTTCCTAACCATTCCCTCTACTAACTATGGTCTGAGCTAAGTACATATAGAGTATATCAGTAACATAATGGTGGCTTCCTAACCATTCCCTCTACTAACTATGGTGGTCTGAGCTAAGTACATATAGAGTATATCAGTAACATAATGGTGGCTTCCTAACCATTCCCTCTACTAACTATGGTCTGAGCTAAGTACATATAGAGTATATCAGTAACATAATGGTGGCTTCCTAACCATTCCCTCTACTAACTATGGTCTGAGCTAAGTACATATAGAGTATATCAGTAACATAATGGTGGCTTCCTAACCATTCCCTCTACTAACTATGGTGGTCTGAGCTAAGTACATATAGAGTATATCAGTAACATAATGGTGGCTTCCTAACCATTCCCTCTACTAACTATGGTGGTCTGAGCTAAGTACATATAGAGTATATCAGTAACATAATGGTGGCTTCCTAACCATTCCCTCTACTAACTATGGTCTGAGCTAAGTACATATAGAGTATATCAGTAACATAATGGTGGCTTCCTAACCATTCCCTCTACTAACTATGGTCTGAGCTAAGTACATATAGAGTATATCAGTAACATAATGGTGGCTTCCTAACCATTCCCTCTACTAACTATGGTCTGAGCTAAGTACATATAGAGTATATCAGTAACATAATGGTGGCTTCCTAACCATTCCCTCTACTAACTATGGTCTGAGCTAAGTACATATAGAGTATATCAGTAACATAATGGTGGCTTCCTAACCATTCCCTCTACTAACTATGGTGGTCTGAGCTAAGTACATATAGAGTATATCAGTAACATAATGGTGGCTTCCTAACCATTCCCTCTACTAACTATGGTGGTCTGAGCTAAGTACATATAGAGTATATCAGTAACATAATGGTGGCTTCCTAACCATTCCCTCTACTAACTATGGTCTGAGCTAAGTACATATAGAGTATATCAGTAACATAATGGTGGCTTCCTAACCATTCCCTCTACTAACTATGGTCTGAGCTAAGTACATATAGAGTATATCAGTAACATAATGGTGGCTTCCTAACCATTCCCTCTACTAACTATGGTGGTCTGAGCTAAGTACATATAGAGTATATCAGTAACATAATGGTGGCTTCCTAACCATTCCCTCTACTAACTATGGTGGTCTGAGCTAAGTACATATAGAGTATATCAGTAACATAATGGTGGCTTCCTAACCATTCCCTCTACTAACTATGGTCTGAGCTAAGTACATATAGAGTATATCAGTAACATAATGGTGGCTTCCTAACCATTCCCTCTACTAACTATGGGTCTGAGCTAAGTACATATAGAGTATATCAGTAACATAATGGTGGCTTCCTAACCATTCCCTCTACTAACTATGGTGGTCTGAGCTAAGTACATATAGAGTATATCAGTAACATAATGGTGGCTTCCTAACCATTCCCTCTACTAACTATGGGTCTGAGCTAAGTACATATAGAGTATATCAGTAACATAATGGTGGCTTCCTAACCATTCCCTCTACTAACTATGATGGTCTGAGCTAAGTACATATAGAGTATATCAGTAACATAATGGTGGCTTCCTAACCATTCCCTCTACTAACTATGGTCTAAGTACATATAGAGCTAAGTACATATAGAGTATATCAGTAACATAATGGTGGCTTCCTAACCATGGTCCCTTCCTACTTCCCTCTACTAACTATGGTGGCTTCTGAGCTAAGTACATATAGAGTATATCAGTAACATAATGGTGGCTTCCTAACCATTCCCTCTACTAACTATGGTCTGAGCTAAGTACATATAGAGTATATCAGTAACATAATGGTGGCTTCCTAACCATTCCCTCTACTAACTATGATGGTCTGAGCTAAGTACATATAGAGTATATCAGTAACATAATGGTAACCATTCCCTCTACTAACTATGAGTAGCTAAGTACATATAGAGTATATCAGTAACATAATGGTGGCTTCCTAACCATTCCCTCTACTAACTATGGTCTGAGCTAAGTACATATAGAGTATATCAGTAACATAATGGTGGCTTCTAACCATTCCCTCTACTAACTATGGTGGTCTGAGCTAAGTACATATAGAGTATATCAGTAACATAATGGTGGCTTCCTAACCATTCCCTCTACTAACTATGGTCTGAGCTAAGTACATATAGAGTATATCAGTAACATAATGGTGGCTTCCTAACCATTCCCTCTACTAACTATGGTCTGAGCTAAGTACATATAGAGTATATCAGTAACATAATGGTGGCTTCCTAACCATTCCCTCTACTAACTATGGTCTGAGCTAAGTACATATAGAGTATATCAGTAACATAATGGTGGCTTCCTAACCATTCCCTCTACTAACTATGGTCTGAGCTAAGTACATATAGAGTATATCAGTAACATAATGGTGGCTTCCTAACCATTCCCTCTACTAACTATGGTCTGAGCTAAGTACATATAGAGTATATCAGTAACATAATGGTGGCTTCCTAACCATTCCCTCTACTAACTATGGTGGTCTGAGCTAAGTACATATAGAGTTATCAGTAACATAATGGTGGCTTCCTAACCATTCCCTCTACTAACTATGGTCTGAGCTAAGTACATATAGAGTATATCAGTAACATAATGGTGGCTTCCTAACCATTCCCTCTACTAACTATGGTGGTCTGAGCTAAGTACATATAGAGTATATCAGTAACATAATGGTGGCTTCCTAACCATTCCCTCTACTAACTATGGTCTGAGCTAAGTACATATAGAGTATATCAGTAACATAATGGTGGCTTCCTAACCATTCCCTCTACTAACTATGGTCTGAGCTAAGTACATATAGAGTATATCAGTAACATAATGGTGGCTTCCTAACCATTCCCTCTACTAACTATGGTCTGAGCTAAGTACATATAGAGTATATCAGTAACATAATGGTGGCTTCCTAACCATTCCCTCTACTAACTATGGTGGTCTGAGCTAAGTACATATAGAGTATATCAGTAACATAATGGTGGCTTCCTAACCATTCCCTCTACTAACTATATGGTCTGAGCTAAGTACATATAGAGTATATCAGTAACATAATGGTGGCTTCCTAACCATTCCCTCTACTAACTATGGTCTGAGCTAAGTACATATAGAGTATATCAGTAACATAATGGTGGCTTCCTAACCATTCCCTCTACTAACTATGGTGGTCTGAGCTAAGTACATATAGAGTATATCAGTAACATAATGGTGGCTTCCTAACCATTCCCTCTACTAACTATGGTGGTCTGAGCTAAGTACATATAGAGTATATCAGTAACATAATGGTGGCTTCCTAACCATTCCCTCTACTAACTATGGTCTGAGCTAAGTACATATAGAGTATATCAGTAACATAATGGTGGCTTCCTAACCATTCCCTCTACTAACTATGGTCTGAGCTAAGTACATATAGAGTATATCAGTAACATAATGGTGGCTTCCTAACCATTCCCTCTACTAACTATGGTCTCTGAGCTAAGTACATATAGAGTATATCAGTAACATAATGGTGGCTTCCTAACCATTCCCTCTACTAACTATGGTCTGAGCTAAGTACTATAGAGTATATCAGTAACATATAGAGTATATCAGTAAGAGTATATCAGTAACATAATGGTGGCTTCCTAACCATTCCCTCTACTAACTATGGTGGTCTGAGCTAAGTACATATAGAGTATATCAGTAACATAATGGTGGCTTCCTAACCATTCCCTCTACTAACTATGGTCTGAGCTAAGTACATATAGAGTATATCAGTAACATAATGGTGGCTTCCTAACCATTCCCTCTACTAACTATGGTCTGAGCTAAGTACATATAGAGTATATCAGTAACATAATGGTGGCTTCCTAACCATTCCCTCTACTAACTATGGTGGTCTGAGCTAAGTACATATAGAGTATATCATGTAACATAATGGTGGCTTCCTAACCATTCCCTCTACTAACTATGGTGGTCTGAGCTAAGTACATATAGAGTATATCAGTAACATAATGGTGGCTTCCTAACCATTCCCTCTAACTATGATGGTCTGAGCTAAGTACATATAGAGTATATCAGTAACATAATGGTGGCTTCCTAACCATTCCCTCTACTAACTATGGTGGTCTGAGCTAAGTACATATAGAGTATATCAGTAACATAATGGTGGCTTCCTAACCATTCCCTCTACTAATGGTGGTCTGAGCTAAGTACATATAGAGTATATCAGTAACATAATGGTGGCTTCCTAACCATTCCCTCTACTAACTATGGTGGTCTGAGCTAAGTACATATAGAGTATATCAGTAACATAATGGTGGCTTCCTAACCATTCCCTCTACTAACTATGGTCTGAGCTAAGTACATATAGAGTATATCAGTAACATAATGGTGGCTTCCTAACCATTCCCTCTACTAACTATGGTCTGAGCTAAGTACATATAGAGTATATCAGTAACATAATGGTGGCTTCCTAACCCCTCTTCTAACTATCCCTCTACTAAGTACATATATGTAACATAATGGTCTTCCTAAGCTGAGCTAAGTACATATAGAGTATATCAGTAACATAATGGTGGCTTCCTAACCATTCCCTCTACTAACTATGGTCTGAGCTAAGTACATATAGAGTATATCAGTAACATAATGGTGGCTTCCTAACCATTCCCTCTACTAACTATGATGGTCTGAGCTAAGTACATATAGAGTATATCAGTAACATAATGGTGGCTTCCTAACCATTCCCTCTACTAACTATGGTCTGAGCTAAGTACATATAGAGTATATCAGTAACATAATGGTGGCTTCCTAACCATTCCCTCTACTAACTATGGTCTGAGCTAAGTACATATAGAGTATATCAGTAACATAATGGTGGCTTCCTAACCATTCCCTCTACTAACTATGGTCTGAGCTAAGTACATATAGAGTATATCAGTAACATAATGGTGGCTTCCTAACCATTCCCTCTACTAACTATGGTCTGAGCTAAGTACATATAGAGTATATCAGTAACATAATGGTGGCTTCCTAACCATTCCCTCTACTAACTATGGTCTGAGCTAAGTACATATAGAGTATATCAGTAACATAATGGTGGCTTCCTAACCATTCCCTCTACTAACTATGGTCTGAGCTAAGTACATATAGAGTATATCAGTAACATAATGGTGGCTTCCTAACCATTCCCTCTACTAACTATGGTCTGAGCTAAGTACATATAGAGTATATCAGTAACATAATGGTGGCTTCCTAACCATTCCCTCTACTAACTATGGTCTGAGCTAAGTACATATAGAGTATATCAGTAACATAATGGTGGCTTCCTAACCATTCCCTCTACTAACTATGGTCTGAGCTAAGTACATATAGAGTATATCAGTAACATAATGGTGGCTTCCTAACCATTCCCTCTACTAACTATGGTCTGAGCTAAGTACATATAGAGTATATCAGTAACATAATGGTGGCTTCCTAACCATTCCCTCTACTAACTATGGTCTGAGCTAAGTACATATAGAGTATATCAGTAACATAATGGTGGCTTCCTAACCATTCCCTCTACTAACTATGGTCTGAGCTAAGTACATATAGAGTATATCAGTAACATAATGGTGGCTTCCTAACCATTCCCTCTACTAACTATGGTCTGAGCTAAGTACATATAGAGTATATCAGTAACATAATGGTGGCTTCCTAACCATTCCCTCTACTAACTATGGTCTGAGCTAAGTACATATAGAGTATATCAGTAACATAATGGTGGCTTCCTAACCATTCCTCTACTAACTAACTATGGTCTGAGCTAAGTACATATAGAGTATATCAGTAACATAATGGTGGCTTCCTAACCATTCCCTCTACTAACTATGGTCTGAGCTAAGTACATATAGAGTATATCAGTAACATAATGGTGGCTTCCTAACCATTCCCTCTACTAACTATGGTCTGAGCTAAGTACATATAGAGTATATCAGTAACATAATGGTGGCTTCCTAACCATTCCCTCTACTAACTATGGTCTGAGCTAAGTACATATAGAGTATATCAGTAACATAATGGTGGCTTCCTAACCATTCCCTCTACTAACTATGGTCTGAGCTAAGTACATATAGAGTATATCAGTAACATAATGGTGGCTTCCTAACCATTCCCTCTACTAACTATGGTGGTCTGAGCTAAGTACATATAGAGTATATCAGTAACATAATGGTGGCTTCCTAACCATTCCCTCTACTAACTATGGTCTGAGCTAAGTACATATAGAGTATATCAGTAACATAATGGTGGCTTCCTAACCATTCCCTCTACTAACTATGGTCTGAGCTAAGTACATATAGAGTATATCAGTAACATAATGGTGGCTTCCTAACCATTCCCTCTACTAACTATGGTCTGAGCTAAGTACATATAGAGTATATCAGTAACATAATGGTGGCTTCCTAACCATTCCCTCTACTAACTATGGTCTGAGCTAAGTACATATAGAGTATATCAGTAACATAATGGTGGCTTCCTAACCATTCCCTCTACTAACTATGGTCTGAGCTAAGTACATATAGAGTATATCAGTAACATAATGGTGGCTTCCTAACCATTCCCTCTACTAACTATGATGGTCTGAGCTAAGTACATATAGAGTATATCAGTAACATAATGGTGGCTTCCTAACCATTCCCTCTACTAACTATGATGGTCTGAGCTAAGTACATATAGAGTATATCAGTAACATAATGGTGGCTTCCTAACCATTCCCTCTTCTAACTATGGTCTGAGCTAAGTACATATAGAGTATATCAGTAACATAATGGTGGCTTCCTAACCATTCCCTCTACTAACTATGGTCTGAGCTAAGTACATATAGAGTATATCAGTAACATAATGGTGGCTTCCTAACCATTCCCTCTACTAACTATGGTGGTCTGAGCTAAGTACATATAGAGTATATCAGTAACATAATGGTGGCTTCCTAACCATTCCCTCTACTAACTATGGTCTGAGCTAAGTACATATAGAGTATATCAGTAACATAATGGTGGCTTCCTAACCATTCCCTCTACTAACTATGGTCTGAGCTAAGTACATATAGAGTATATCAGTAACATAATGGTGGCTTCCTAACCATTCCCTCTACTAACTATGGTCTGAGCTAAGTACATATAGAGTATATCAGTAACATAATGGTGGCTTCCTAACCATTCCCTCTTCTAACTATGGTCTGAGCTAAGTACATATAGAGTATATCAGTAACATAATGGTGGCTTCCTAACCATTCCCTCTACTAACTATGATGGTCTGAGCTAAGTACATATAGAGTATATCAGTAACATAATGGTGGCTTCCTAACCATTCCCTCTACTAACTATGGTCTGAGCTAAGTACATATAGAGTATATCAGTAACATAATGGTGGCAAAGATCCCTCAGAAAAGCTGTGAGTCTATCAAACCACATACAACTTGGAACCCAATGTTGCAATTCCCAAGTCTCTCATTTCTGTGTCAATATGTTTTTATCCCTACTTTTGCAGAATGATAGATTGATAACAGTGTAGAATGAATTCCTGGAATAACTACATGTATATCTATATCTACACATGTATCTGGGAAATGAAATGATTTTGGAAACTATTTTATGATGTGATTGATGGGTGCACAGATATGTCTGCTGTGTTGCTAGAACTTTCAAAAGATCTTCTGTGTATGAGACTGTGTTTATACCAGTACCTTAGTGAGTGACACTGTCATAGTTTGCATCGTCTGGACTATCTCTGTTTATACCAATACCTTAGTGAGTGACACTGTCATAGTTTGCATCGTCTGGACTATCTCTGCTGTACTGCTGAATTCCTCCTTTGCCTGAAACACAACAAAATGGATTAAAATAATACAGTTTAAAACACAATAAACATCCTATTATTAACTTTCAATAAATACAATGTATCATGGCTGTAGCCGCCAGTACAGAGACAGGACCACTTTTCGAATCAAACAGTTTCAATTTATTAACATTTTTAATTATTCGGAGATTTTTTTTTGAAAAACAAATTTTGAAAACCGGACCACTCAAAAACTGGCAGCTACGGCCATGTGCATTAATGATTCCAAGGAAAAGAATCCTTTTTTTGTTGGAATTATAATAATAATTATTCAGACAATACTCCAGCTTCAGTTTTTTTAGACATTTTGTATGCATTTGCTCAGCGTTAGCCTCAATTCACTGTAAATTATTCACAAATACCATGAACAAGAACACGAACAACTGTTAACTTTGGACAATAGGAACCTTTTTTCAATTCCACGGGTTATTCTCTGGATTGAGGCTAAGGCTGCACAAATGTGTCTTCTGTGAAGGAGTACCAAAACTGGAGTATTCCAGCAGAACTGGAGCATAGGACTGTCTGTTCAAAGAGGATGCATAGTACCTTATTCATACTTAATTTCGGGCATACTTAATTTCGCGATTTTGTTAAGACAGCATTTCGCGAGGCTTTATTTTCGCGATTTCAATAAGAGAAAATGAAAAAAGAGCATTAAATTTCGCAAAAGCGGTGTCAACAACATTTATTTTTTCTAAAAAACCAAACTTATTTCTATACAAACAGGAACAAGCCGAGATGACAGTCAACTAGACTAACTAGACGTTATAAACTTGTAGCTAAAACAGACAAAAAAGTTTACGCTATACGGTTGCTTAGTTGCAAATGGTAGTGTATTATGTTGTTGAATAAGCCGTTTTAAAAACCAATTTCATATTAAACAAGACGCTCAATGAGCGTTTACTCGGGCATTGTGAAAAGGCAAATTTCAGTTGCGTGAGGAAGAACCTGAAAATGATTGCCAGTTAGTTGAAGAAAAAGCATATTCATATCTATTTTTTGGTGTGCATGGACGTACTATCACAAGCAACAAACATGGCATAGCGAGATCTTACATGGTTTATTGTATTCAATTCATGATTATTGACATTCAGCTTAACTTGTACTCTGGCTTCAGATATATTTACAAAGGTATCTATAGCACTTAGTCTATTTTCAGTCAAACTTGCTTGTTCACCTTGATCGTTGGCCATGACGGTATGAAGGTGATAACGACGGTATAATAAAAAATATAAACAGAATGTAAACAAGGATTGACTTCATTTTCGCCTCAGATTTGTGTTCTTCTTGATGCCATTTCAAAGTTGTTTTCTCACCTTTGGATTTGTCCATTTTGGAATCACACTTCTGAATCAGTACATCTGGCTTCAAGTTGTGGTATACATGCTTGGCTAGGCAGTACTCAGTTGAGTTCACATTTAAGTCAACATTAGAGTTCATTTGTATTATAGTTCTTGAGTTCATTTGATTTGCTTTTGAGCTTGAATTCAATTGATTACCTTTGGACTTTGAGTTCAATTGATTTCCTTTTGATGAGTTCATGTAAAGGCCCTTTCGAAAACGCTCAACATCTTTTAGAGTGGGCCCACACGAATCGGCGTATGCGTTTGTATGTGGCTTGCCTTGAATACAACATAATTTCACTTCTGCACAAGCCAACTGCTTCTTTCAATTCTAGTCTTCGAATACGATGACTTAGCAATATCTCAGTATCTGCCCTGAGCGAACAATAACTATTTGACACGTTTGTGACGATATTAATATATGCAACCTCAAGTGACCTCAAGTACGTTAAATATGTAATACAGACATACCTACACGAATCTCGTCACGCAACTCTCATTGTCATATTAAATACCCGACTATACGCTCATTGAGCGTCTTCTTCTTCAACAGATCCCTAATCTCTAATGACGTTTTGATTTTGATTGTATTTTTGCCGTTCACTGACTTGTTTTCAGCGTTTTTTCAGTAGATTTTGTTTAGATAGCTAATATCGCTTTGCTTGCTGCCTGACTGTCGTCACGCGCTAAACTGAAACTCCGGAAATACTTCGCATACTCGTCATTTTGAAGCCGAAAAAAACTACTAAAACCGAAATCCGCATTTTCTAACTCGGGCGGCCTGCGGCCTGGGCCCGAGTAATAACGTTTATTGTTCATGTTGATTAATTAAATGGTTTCGATATGTTGTTTTTTTCTCTGGGCATAATATTTCGCGTGTTTAAAGTGCGATTTTTCGAAAATCGCGAACTTAAAGCCTCGCAAAATTAAGTACGAGTAAGGTATTTGTACAGTGAGTTGAATTCAGGAATAAGGTTGTTTGCTTTAATTTGTATGTGCAACAAAAAGTTTATATCTAAAAAAGTATTTCTTCTATAAATAAATAATTACAATGAGCAATAAATATAGAAGTTTAATTACAAAACTTAGCATGTGTTTAATAGCTTCTACATATTACTGTTTAATTCCTAATAATATTCATGAAAAAAATCCTCGATTCTGATTGGCTTAGAGCAGTGCAGTTGAAAAGTAATTTGCACTGCAGTGCAAATTATTTCACTTTATTCCATCAAATAAATTAAACTTACATCACGCAAGCAAGGACCACAATGGCCTCACTGTGACACTTCACAACATATATACCCTAATTTACATAACTCGCTCCAGGACCTCTCGTCCATGTAGGAAATCATTTCCCTCTCCATTACCAACTCTCTACGATCGTTGTCCATTACAAGAGAAATATATTTCTATTATAATGTAGATCAAAATTAAAATGAATAGTGGAAATAAAAATGTATATTCACATGCAATGTACATTAGCCTGCCTCTACATATTATTAGGGACCGTACGCATGAGAAAATTCTAGGATGGGAATGTGAGGACGACAGCACGTGCTCTGACGAATAACGGCTCAAAACGAACATTGACGTCTGTGACAGCAATCTACATGTACGACATGAAAACAGGTGAAGTGCTGTCGTAGATTGCTGTCACGGACATCAACGTTTGTTTTGAGCCGCTATTCGTCAGTGCATGTGCTGTCGTCCTCACATTCCCATCCTAGAATTTTCTTATGCGTACGGTCCCTATTATATGCTTAGAGTATGCACATAGTAAGGTCCCTATTGTTAGTTTTAAAACGCATAGTTATACTTCCTCAGAAATTTCTAGTACATGACGAAAGTCACTAGTCATGTTGTAACGTGCTTAATCTGCCGCACCAAGTTAGTTAAATAATCTAGACTTCCTTTATACGTGGTACCGTGAGGAACCCTTCTAGTTAGATAAGATGGATGTGCACAAGTAGTTTCCGCAACGCACAAACATAGCCGCACGTATTAGTCATTGATTATCCCACGTTAGAATTCAATGTCCGCAAGGAAATGCCTTCAAGCAAAGTCATCGTGACGTAAATGCGCCTAGAGCACGTTCGACGTATAGCTATAAATCTAAGTTTCTATAGAGTACAATTCAGTTTAGTGTGGACGCTACCCTGTATGGGCTTTATGGGCATTTTGGCCAACTCAACGTTCTATCCACATTCTACTCAATTCTACTCTATCTGCTATTTCAACCAAGTCGCTACATCAACCTTAGTGCAAGCGTAAACCAAAGTAAGTGTTGAACTTCTTCTTATCACGTTAGTTAAAATCACAAGAGTACTATGGCAAGGAGCATCAAGAAATGTTGTTATGCTATTTTCGTTATATTTAGCCAGTCAAAGCCATAGAATTTGTCGCTCAACACGAGTTAACTTCAAGTTGATTTATCTGTAACACTGTGAAAGGATCAGTATCATTTATATCACGCATGTATGCTATATTCTATACGATTTATGTTGTTAGTAATTATTCCATGAGCTATGTCAATTTACGTTATGCATGTTAATCAAGTTAGAGTATGTTTACTATCGTATTTCAGTTCGAACCTACAACATTCTACAACATTCTACAATATTCTACAATAGCTACAATAGCTACAATAGCTACAATCTACAACTCTACAATTTGCTACGACTACTGCAGCGGAATTGTCGCTAAGTCACGTAATCTACATCGTCTATAAACATTAAACAGTCATTAAAGTCATTGTAATCTATTTGTGGAGTTCGGATTCATTCGCTCTTGCACCACGCTACCCCTGTGATTGGAGATTCATGAGTAAAGCGCAACCTCTAGGAATCTGGCAATTACACCTATTATATGCTTAGAGTATGCACATAGTAAGGTCCCTATTATATGCTTAGAGTATGCACATAGAGCAGATGTTCTACACAATAAATCCATCTTGACAGTAGCTCCTGGCTCTATTTGGATCAATCACCTATTACTGCAACCATGCTACTCAAGGACAACTTCCTATGTTATAATACATTTGACAAAAAAGGCAATTTGCTGACTAACTAAATGAGGTTGCTTTTAAGTCTATAAACAAAATATTATACATGTACCAAGTGTTTAGAAACAAACAATAATAATAATTTATTTGTATAGTGCACTGCCTCCACTAACTGTCCAAAGCCCTTTATACAACAATAGAAATTAAAGGGAATTCAATGTTACATTTCAATGCCAAATGTAAAAGTTGGTTCACAAAATATTACAGTAAATAATAATAATAATAATAATAATAATAATAATAATAATAATAATAATAATAATAATAATAATATGTATTTTTTACACAAACAATAATAATAATATAATAATAATAATAATAATAATAATAATAATAATAATAATAATAATAATAATAATAATAATAATAATAATAATAATAATAATAATAATAATAATAATAATAATAATATAACTCTTTATTTAAAATAGCCAGAGGTTAATAAACTTGTGGCCCTCGAATATCTAATATCTAATATCCTCGAATATCTAATAATATAAAGTATTATATATTTAAATGTACATTATAGTGATACTGAGTGCTCTAAGATGGGATACTGGCGATATAATAATAATAATAATAAATAAATAATATTTTATATAGCATCAATATTCCAAAAGTTCAACAACGCTTTACAATAATTCCAATACAGTTGTATTTGATTTAAAGTATGTCACGTACAGTATGCATTATACACCATTAGAGTACCAGTTAATGACCGACAGACACACTGTATATGTAGGTGTTAGTTCAACAACTTTAAACAATAGAATTGATTTAGGACTAGTACAGGCAGGACTAGTACTAGAAAGGCAGCTAATTCATTCAGAGAGATTTGAGAAATTATACTAACATATTCCTAAATTAAACCTTCATAATATATGTGGGAATCCATCGCTTCACATGAATTCTGACATGAGTTGTTCATTAACATTTTTGCTTTTCTTTCACGTTTATGCTTGAATACTTACATTGTTCTGGACATGCAATTCACAAACAATGGACTACACAATAATTCCCTCAAGAATTAAGATAAAGAAACATAGAACTAGAATGCAAGAGCCCATAAGCTGGGAGATATAGGATCTAAGCTTAGTGATTTTTCTAGAATGTTAATGTATTATTGTAAAAATCATTGAGACTAGTTAAATGCATTCTTTAAGAAATAAAGATATTAAATGTGTAGTAAATATCATTTAAACATGGTTCTCTGGAAGGTATCTCAAAGGATGGCCTTTTAGAAGTAATTTATAAGAAACTGAAAAAGGAGAGGTTTGGGATATAATTTGACAAAGAAACTTTGTGCTAATGAATTTGAAATCTTAAAATCCATATGAACTGTGTAAAAAACTATATAAGATTTAAATATGATAGTAAATTTATTAGCATGTTTCATTGTCAATTTGAAACTGATATATTTGAATACATAAAGTAACTTAGATAATCATTTCATAGGATTTATTCAATACTATCCATCACATATTTAATGATATGAAACTATATACAAAACATGGTTGTTATACAGAGAGCTTTCTTTTGTTTTAGTATCAAAAAGGATGAGTAATATACTTGTACAGTCAAACAAAGAGAGAATAATTCTTAGTTATCACATCTGCTTCAACACTAAGGAAGTTTATCATGTTGGAAACGTCATAATATATGATGCAGTTTGCTTTGCATATCCTGTTTGAGTAAAATGATATGACGACAGTACAGTGTACAGGCAGATATATGATTATAAGAGACAAGTTTACAATTTAATAATTGGGATATTATTTTGTACAGTAACTATATGCAGCGGTGTCATCTTTTGTAATCCAGCATGTTTTTGCCACCTATTCCGAACTGAGCTTATGTCAAAGTATACTGCGTGGCTTGCCACTTGATGTCCCACTAATCTACCTACATGTTAGCTAGACTCTGCTATATGAACAGCCATGCAAATGTCATCACAGAAAACAATCAACACTTCTGTTTTGTGCAATATCAAAATATTATTACAGTCCCATATTTTGCACCATGCTAGATTCAAACTCTTCTATACAAAACATAAGGCTATATGTACATATGTATGTACATTGAATTTTAATTGATGTACATTTGTAGACTTGTATTAGAATAGATATGTATGATGCTACAGCATACAGTACTCACTGCTTTATGCTTGTCCTTTTGTTTATCTCCATATTCTTTCACTTCCTTTGCCAGTTCGTGTAACTTTACCACAACCAAGTGATGTGCGTTAGCAAGTCTTTCCGTCGCAACTCTCATAACACCCCAGAGAGGCTCAAATGACCTGGAAGTAATCAAGTCAAGCAGCAGAATGATAAGGAAGGCAGCAAGGATGTAGAAAATCTCATTTGAACACGAGAAGAACATATCCATGGCAGAAATGTTGAGTAAATCTCATGAGATTTTTACAAAGTACTGCAGGTGTTAGCAAACTTTACAGTGTTTTGGACTGATGAACCAATCAGGGTTTTGGAATACTGAAAACCAGGGAAACCACAATCATAGTTTTGGTTAACCCATGGAATTCATTTTGAATTCATTGCCAAACAAATAAGATTTTGTTTTCATGGCTGATAAAAAGTAGCTCTAAACAAGAAAAAATTACATGACGTGTTCAATAAAGATCAAATTGCAAGTATACATGGAATATTAGTTAATGATGGTAATCATGATAAATTCAAGTTTATATTGACTTAGGAAGTGCATGAGTATGGGAGCCTGAAGTAGTTTGTGGGAGTACTAAATACATGTAGATTATCTTATCCCATGTCCAAACGACAACCACATGCACATAGATTTCATTCTTTTGGACAATTAACTAGATAAATTCAATGATTAATTATGGATTCCTTTGAATGCAACTGTATAGACATGTACCAGAAATATATGGAAAGCTTATTGTGAGCATCACTGATTTCACTGAAGTTTATCCAAGAATTGACCTGGTTGATGTATGTAATACTTGTACAGAAAAGTCAGCTAGAATTTCTCGCTTTATAAGACATCATGCCACAGTCATTGTATTCACTTCATTAAATAATCATAATACAGAGAGAATTTTATTGGTGAATGCAAGACTGAAAACAAGGGACCCCGACTGACTACCATAGAACGGCTCCTGTGTCTTGTTGCTCAGGAATTTTGCAACGTAAACACTGAGCAAGGTTAGACATATAGTTTGCATGCAAATACTTCTAAGACGATGAGCACTGTACCAACAAACAGTTGCGGTTGGGCATTCTGATTATCAATATGATCAAATGAACAAAACTTTCCATCAAACGAGTGATACTCAACCAGGAGGAGACAAAATGGCTCAAGAAAGAATCAGAACACAAGACGAATTAAAACTAGGTCTTGGATATAAAAACTTGATGCTTATTATTATTGCTTTGTCCGATTGTTAGACTGACTAGATTATGCAGAAATCGGACGGAGAAAAATAAGCAAAGAATAAATAAGAACTCGTGAGGGTCGAAAAATGTATGTTGATGCGACTTCATAAATGTACTCGGGGCTTCAAAGAATACATACCCGAGTTGGGTTACCGAGCAAGCAGACTTGGCCATCTTGATTAAAGACTTCACATAGTTCTCTTCCACTGTGGATCTGATGGGAGAGAATTCAAACTTGAATTCGGGCAAAATTCATCTTCTTCGAGTCTAGTCTATGTTTTCTCAAGCGAGAAAAAAAACGAAAACTTGTGTATGATTTGCGATCATTTTCTCACCTTTCGCGGATGAATTCTGTAACTTTGACGCTGGCGTTGTTGCCATATTTCATGTTATGATACAGCACGTCATAGCCAGCGTTTTTGTCGCCCTGGGGATGGAGAAAATGAAGACAAAGTCAGCAAAAAGGAGGAATTTGCTTGAAGTCACAGCGAGGGCTTGAATTACTGCTAAAGTTTGTCAACTACTACAATAGAGTTTCGCGTCCAAACCAAAGCTTAAAGGCTTTCCATACCCAGAATCGTTCCTCAAAAGCCACCATAGTGCCTGTGTTTTTGTTGGAGAAGTATTACATGAGGGATAAATTTGATTAAGAAGGGAAAAGCTCGACGAATATCAACATGGCTGATACGTGAACACAGAACGGAAATCGGAATCTCCCACATCCCAGTCCCTTGTCATGCAACACGGCCATGGCAGATCCATCCCTCCCCTCCCATACCACTAAAACATTGTAATGATTTCATCAATCATCACTTTATAAGGTACATTATCAGTATCAAAAATATAATGTAAAACTGAAAAAGTAAACAAAAAACAAAGATTTATTTATGTATGTAACGTAGCTTCGACAGCACCAGACCAGGAGACTATAAATGGGTTCCTGACAGCACCTCAAACGATGATGATGGGTGATGATGATGATGATGACAAGTGGAATCACCACTTTAAAAATCATTTACCATCATCAATATCATCACAGCATTATTCTATGCATGTCGTGTCGTGTTTCTTTCTCTCTGTGTTTTATTCTCTTTTCCCTCCCTTCCTTCCTTCCTTCCTTCCTTCCTTCCTTCCTTCCTTCCTTCCTTCCTTCCTTCCTTCCTTCCTTCCTTCCTTCCTTCCTTCCTTCCTTCCTTCCTTCCTTCCTTCCTTCCTTCCTTCCTTCCTTCCTTCCTTCCTTCCTTCCTTCCTTTCTTTCTTTCTTACTTTCTAATTCTTTCACTTTAATTTTTCGTGGTTTCTTTCTTTCTTTCATCAATCAATTCACAATGCATGCATTGATGTTTTCATTTTCCTAGCCTTTTCAGTTTCTTTACAGTTTTACAGTATGGGACTATGAACAGAGCAGTAATCAGTCTTTGTTTATTTCATGTTCAGGTTACAATAGTCGGGTACGTTTATAGACGATCGATCTGTAAGTATAACTGCATGTAGGGCGGTGAAGTCAAAATTTCATTCACCGGCTGGTCATAAAATGATAGATCTCTATGAGGTGAGGATTTTGGTGTTTTTAACTTATTTTTAAATTGTGAAAATCCGCCCAAGACTCAGTTGCCAAGAGAGACACCAAAGTTATGATTTTTTGAATGTCGGGCCGGATTTGTCAATATTTTGTATGGGAGGAGCTTCAATGCATTTTGTTCCCTAAATTAAGATACTTACAAATTAAACTACGTTCAGTATATTTACCTTCTTCTCGATTCCATCCAGCTTTTCGTTATTTTGAAATATTATCTTTTTAATCTTTGCTCCTCTTGATCCAATCAACGATAACGGCTGTCGAAAAGTTGGAGCCATCTTTTCGCATTTTTTGCCTGTTTTTTCAAAGCCGCCGATCTCTTTGCTGTCAGTCTTAAACAACCCGGAGAACTTTCTAATCAAAGGAGCGTTTCTAGTGACGTTTTTGGGCATTGTTAAGTGACTTTGCGTTTTCCACACAGGACCAGAGAAACCTTCGTCTTCGCAGGACGAAGAGGAGGCATTGATACTGGAACTGCTCGCAAAAAAGAGCGAAGTTTTAGAACTTTGTCGCTTCATCGTTGCTCCATATTTACTGTATGTAGACTTAACTTGTCTTGTACACTTGGCTTTTCACACTAACATTGGGCAGTCTTATTTTCTTTGTCATTCCAGAGAACGGCTTTATGATCCATCTTGCTTCTTCTCTTTGTTACACTTGAGAGTTGAGTTCAAATCTTCATTTTATGGATTTCCTTAAATTTTGTCAACATTTTGCGCTTATTGGAGAATGTTTCGCACAAAACATCTATTTGCATTTCCGGTAAAAGCTTCATTGTTCATTCCACTTTGATTTTCATTCAAAAATTAGTATTTTTTCTGGCTGGTGATAAACATATTTAGTTTGTCAGACCTGTCGTTGACCCCAGAACTAAGGGAGGGAGGGGGAGTCGAAATTGTTACTTCAAAACGAGGACAAGTGGGTGTGGCAGGAAACTACAACAACAACAACAATAACAATAACAACAACAATAAAAAGAGGAGACTAGAGAGACTACTTTACTACTTTACTTTATTTAATGGTGAGTTGCGTTCTGTTTATAAATGTTGGTGATTGAGATATGACCAAAATACAAGCAATATTAAACGGCTTGCCATATGTAACGCAGTTGACTGTTATTACAAAATGGGTCTTAGTCAACAAGACTGAGAACACAGACTTCACTGATACATATTAACGCGTTGTGTTTCAATGCGAGCCACGTGACCATAGTAATTTGCACAACAATAGACCTCTTTGGCTTCGTATGTAAATTGCCCATTTCAGATCATGTGATGTAAACATGGTGTTCTCTGGAGAATTAGTCCTTTCAATATGAACGAGTAAATTTCTGAAATATAAAGGAACAATTCTCCAGAGAATATCATGCTTAGATAGATAGTTTATTATTAGTAAATACTATTGCAGCTGGATAGCTGAATTGTGTAAAAACTTTACATGGAAATTACAATTGATAAATTTTTTTTTACATCACATGATCTGAAATGGGCAATTTGCATACAAGCTAAAGAAATCTATAGACAGTCCATTCACAAGATACACTAGGTTATTTTGTCCTCGATCCAAATCAATAAGCGTGCACGATAGCCTAGTGGTGCGGGACAGTTATTTAGTGGTCCTAGGATCCGACTGTTCCCTCCCTCTTTGACTACTAAGCTGATTGGTGTAAGTCCCGATAGCGCGGATGGAGCCGAAATCTTCATCCTATACGTAACATACGGTGACTCAGCATAATGCCTGGGAGTATGGGTCTTTTTGGATAAATTACCGACATTCATCTCTTTTAAACCTGGGGGTCCCGGGTTCGAGTCCCAGCCGTAAACACGTTTTTTTTTTTTTTCATTCTTTCTTTTTGTTGTTGTGGTTTTGTTCTTGTTTGTTTGTTTTCTTTTTTGGAATTGTTTACATATTTCTTCTTTTTTTTGTAAAAAAAATTGAAAAAAGCATATTGATAACTGCTTTCACCTCTTCTCCTTCTCTGAGCCCTAGGTCCAGTTTAATAATTATAAATGATTTTATAATTTTTATAATGATTTTACTAACAGACACAAGAACTCAGGCCGAATTTATTATACTGATAGATCCATGGACCCATAGTTAGTAGAGGGGACTGGTTGGGAAACCTTTTGTTATATGTTTTTGTTCGTTTTTTCAACCGTGACCGTGCACAAATCTTTTGTTTTGTCATTGTTTTGCCTTAATTTGCTATGGTTGAGCAACTGAACCCAAACGTTTCTTTTGGCTGCTTGTGCGATATATTCCAATTCAAAATGAAATATATTAGAATATTTAAATAAGTAATCCAATAGAGAACATTTGGGTTCATTCATTTAGCCATTTTCTAATGAATTTGAAGAAACATTGTGCACGGTCAGGACCCGTTCGACATCATAATGACATTAGGACTAGAACAAAGAAATATAACAAAAGGCTTCCCAACCATTCCCCTCTACTAACTATGATGCACCTGATCATTGTTAGTAGAGGGAATGGTTAGGAAGCCTTTTGTTATATGTCTTTGTTCTAGTCCTAATGTCATTATGATGTTGAACGGGTCCTGATCGTGCACAATGTTTGTTCAAATCTACATCTACATCTACATTTATTTTGTCAGCAGAAACTATATACATAAGTACAGTTATCGTGCTAACATTAAATTAAACATTCCACAAATTCATTAGAAAATGGCTAAACGACTGAACCCAAATGTTCTCTATTGGATTACTTATTTCAATATTCTAATATATTTAATTTTGGATTGGAATATATCGCACAAGCAGCCAAAAGACATGTTTGGGTTCAGTTGCTCAACCATAGCAAATTAAGGCAAAACAATGACAAAACAAAAGATTTGTGCACGGTCACGGTTGAAAAAAAAAAAGAACAAAAACATATAACAAAAGGTTTCCTAACTATGACCTGATCAAAGAGTACATACAGTCATTTGCAAAAATTCTGGCCGCCACGAAATATCAATATATCAATATATCGAGTGGGTAATTAAATAATACTATTTTGAGTTTCCTAACTTATTAAATGAAGCAAAGCTTACAAACAACAAACGTAAGACCAAAATAAGCATTATACTAAATATTTCTACTAATTTGCTGATGTTAACCGCTTTAAGGGGAATTTTCGATTATTTTTATTACCCATAATGCACCCGATATATTGATATATCGTGGCGGCCAGAATTTTTGCAAATGACTGTATATAGCGTAAATAGCATAAATCAACTTATCTACTAGATATACAACTTATTATACATTTTAGTGTATATAGCAAAATACGTGAAATTAAGGTCTATTCTGTATGACCTCGAAGCACTGAAATGGTTGTCGCAGCATCAAAATGGTTTCCCAGGGATTGTTTCAGCCAATCACAATGTAGTATATTAGTGCAGTTGTTATCTCAAGTGGCTGCAGCCACATTCAACACTAAACGCAAAGTAAATGTTATGTATTTCAATTCATGGTCACATCCAATCATGATATATACTTTGGCAGCATATGAAAGGTTTATTGTGATTTCGTGTGACATTGCAATGGCTTCCCAATGATTTTATCCAATTACAACAGTCAAAGCCCATGTCAAAATGAATGCTGCTAGTTTTTGCTCTTCTAGATTTTCCTCTTCTAGTTGTTGCTCTGTGAGTTCATAATATAATGGGGTCACATTTCGGCATTGTATCGTCACTCGAAAAATCCTCATCGTCTTCTTCGTTTTCACTAGTACTGTCATCGTTTGAGTGCATGGGGACCAACGCTGCCTCTAACTCCAGAAACCGTCGGTCAAGCATGGGTGACATTGTAGACCGTGTAGAGCACTGAGAAACAACATCTCTGGCAACAATGTTACTATCCGCACTAATCAGACCAACATTTCTCAGCCTCCCCGCCCAAGTATCGAATCTTCGACGCACGAAGAGAGGGCTGGCGATATTAGTTGTCACTCTATCTGGAAAATATGAACTTTGCCGACCAGTACGATTCGGCATGGGAGACAACGGAGGGAGTACTGAAGTTGAAGTGTTGTCAAGGTTAGGGCAACGGGTTTTTCTTGGTAAAGGTCTTGAATCTTTATTGAGGGGTTCCTGTTGTTTCGGTGGTTGTGGTTGCTCTTTGGGCTTGTCTTCAAGATCTTCTAATATTTCTTCGGATGCGGAATTCTCGGGCCTTTGTGTTTGCCGTTGGAATAATGGAGCAAGGTTTTTGAGCCTTTGTGTTGCTAGTGCGACCTGGGCGACCTGGCGGAAAGTCATTCGTTTGGCCATCGCTCTATCGCGGGCTTCTTTCTTTGCTTCTTTCACGTCGTAAGAGAAAGTTGTCTTCCATCTTTTTTCCTCGCTTTCTAACTCAGTGAGTTTAGTCTTCAAAACACGCATTTCGAAGACGTTTTTTCGCAAAATAGCATCTCCAGTTTTGCTCTGGGATAGACTCCCGAGAGCTTTTTGTTTCTCTAAGATTTGCTTACGATTCATGGCGTTGAATACTCTTTCTTTGACGAAAAACAACAACAACATTAACAATAAAACAACATGTACATCAATGAGATACACGTAAACAATCGTCAAGAAGCTGACCAAACACCATATCGGAAATGTTTGTACAAAAAGGAGTAATTATACTGCTCTCCAAGGTCTCATTACAAGTAGATTAGGTGCTATACTGTCAATATTTATAACCAAACAAAACAAATTACGAAGTTGAGAACACAAACACGCCGTTCAACATTCAGCTTAGTTTCCTTTTAGCAAGAATTTTTCAAAAAGAATTGCATTAATTAGCCGTTTTACTGGCCTTAACTTTGCCGGACAACAGTTGAGCGAGTATTATCAAAAATACTGAAGTATTTTTCAAGAGTAAAGTAAACAAGAACAGTCATAAACTCGCTTCACGATATCGTATCTTTATTCAGATTGAGTAAAGCAAGCAAAGCAGCAATCTGTTATAAAACCAAGAAAAAAACTTTTTGTACAGTTGTAATAACGTTCGCCGGCTCAGAATTGTAAAATCTTTCTTCGTTATAAGATACACTGAATTAACTACAAAAGTTTGTGATGCTTTGTTTGCTATATAAAGAAGCAGTCAAAAACGTTTGCTTTTCGAAACGACGCCATTTAGCGACATTGTGAGAAAATATTTTGAGCTTAGCTGAAACTTTGCCGATTCTCTAAAACTGTCAAAACTCTCTAATTTAATTAGATTACATATAATTCACCCAAACATAATCATTTTAGCTTGTTCAAATACACATGACAAGTTACGCTTGTCGAGTCTATCAAGTAAGAAAGCCGCTCTCAGCCAAAACGGATATTAATATAAATGTCGAGATTAAATCATACGTCCAGGGATTAAACATCGGAAAACGCGAGTAAAAAATCACGTATAGGATGAGTTTGCGTGCCAATGCTAAAGTGGTATTCAAGCGACACGCTATTTACAGAACTAGTATTCAAACGCGGCTAGCTCACACGAACGACCGCCAAATATATAGTTGTTAATTAAAATAAATTTTAAGAAATTATCCATCGCGGTTGGCGTGGAGAATGAGAAGGAACTGACTTTCTGTCCATCAGTAGCCTGCGTAGCCCGCCGCTAGGGAGAAAAAAGACAAAAAAGGAGGGGAAGGGGGGAGGGAAAAACAGCAAATGACCTTCCTTTGTAGGAGGGAGGGGGGGGGGGGGGGACGAAAAACCATCGAGGACACAAGATATACGGGGTGTCCCAAACTGAAGTATAGTGCAAATCAATTGCTAAATAAATAAATAGATAGATAGATAGATAGATAGATAGATAGATAGATAGATAGATAGATAGATAGATAGATAGATAGATAGATAGATAGATAGATAGATAGATAGATAGATAGATAGATAGATAGATAGATAGATAGATAGATAGATAGATAGATAGATAGATAGATAGATAGATAGATAGATAGATAGATACAATAAGATTAATACAAATACTTAATACTTTTAAAATAATTGTTTTTCTATCTTTCACAAATAAAATATGAAATAAAAAAAGGGGGTCACCGAGTTCGTTTCTGAGTTATCAGGGGGTAGAGTAGGGAGGTTTTTGTCACTATCTGGTCTGTATTAGTTGTACTTGGAAGACTGATCACTCATGGCGGCAGGGGGGGGGGGGGGGGGGGGGGGGGGGGGGGGCAGATAATGAACTTAGGCCTAGCGCGGAAAACACAACAACAATCCTTTCAAACGTTTTATTACAAAATGCGTTGTACAAACAAGTGATTAATGCTTTTTATATTGCTGATAAACCAGTCTATCACACGAGAACACTGAACTTCTTCTAGATCGATGACGATCCAGAAACAAACATCTTTTTGACGTTAAAGGTCGAGTCAAGTCTCATTGTTGGGCACAGTTTATGTGTTTTATATTGAAAGAGTTTGATTGGATGAGATGCATCTGCACGCTTTTTGATTGGTTCAGAAAGGAAGCCATTTGAGTGTCACGGTACCGTAGGTTTCTCACTCATACGATAACGACTCTATGAGTGGGTTTTATGGTCACGCGGATCATCACGTCATAGTCACGTGACATGAACAGTCATGGCACGAACACAGGCAACAGTATTCTTAGACCCACATGAGTGCCAAATTTGCGCTGCAACTCCCTGCAACTTATGATTACTTAGAACTACGTTTTTAAACTACAAATGATGCAACAGTAACGCGCTAGGGAACGTGGGGACAATTGATTCCATATACCTCTGAAATGGGCTGCCTGTGGCAACAAAAGGAACGAAAAAGGACTGGGCATGATGTGGACACATTTTTATACGTCCCAGGCTTCTCTCTTTTTTCTTTATGCCACAGGTAACCCAATGATATAGTTTATGCTATAATATAACGGATTACTGGTGGTTATCTCTAGGAGTTAGCATATAATACGTATCTCTTTGCTTGGGTCGCTGTAGTGGATGTGAAAGCAATGCCGCCATGTGGTCAAACAGTCGTGTCGTACTACGTGAAACCTCTAGCATGTACCCCACCTCTTCTTCATCCAGCCCACAAAATATGTCATAGATTGACTGAAACAGAAACAAAATGAATGAATGATTGATTGAATGAATGAATCGATGAAAAAATGAATGAATCGATGAAAAAATGAATGAATGAATGAATGAATGAATGAACGGCTGTCTCGCTCACTGATTGAATGACTGACTGTCTCACCGATTGAATCACTTACTGACTGACTGTCTCACTGATTGACTGACTGTCTCACTGACTGCCTGCCTCACTGACTGACTGTCTCACTGACTGACTGTCTCACTGACTGACTGTCTCACTGACTGACTGCCTCACTGACTGACTGCCTCACTGACCGTCTCACTGACTGACTGTCTCACTGACTGACTGACCATCTCACCGACTGACTGACTGACTGTCTCACTGACTGACTGACTGACTGTCTCATTGACTGACCGTCTCACTGACTGACCATCTCACTGACTGACTGTCTCACTGACTGACTGTCTCATTGATTGACCGTCTCACTATCTGACTGACTGTCTCACTGACTGACTGTCTCACTGACTGACCATCTCACTGACTGACTGTCTCACTGACTGACTGTCTCACTGACTGACTGACCGTCTCACTGACTGACTGTCTCACTGACCGTCTCACTGACTGACTGTCTCACTGACTACTGACTGTCTCACTGACTGACTGTCTCACTGACTGACTGTCTCACTGACTGACCATCTCACTGACTGACTGTCTCACTGACTGACTGACCGTCTCACTGACTGACTGTCTCACTGACCGTCTCACTGACTGACTGTCTCACTGACTACTGACTGTCTCACTGACTACTGACTGTCTCACTGGCTGACTGTCTCACTGACTGACTAACTACAATGTTAGCATGTTGTGCTCACCTCACACTTGTTATTTTCTGAAGGGAGTTGATGAACATAAAGAACGTCAAAGAAAAAATATGGTGACTGCAGCAAACTGTGAAGGATCTGCATAGGAAAAATAATAATAAATCTAATATACATGGATATATGGATATATGGATTTAATTTACAAGATCACCACTTCAAAGAGTCAGTTAAGGTATTTCAATAAAATGTTGTATTTGAACATCTTTTTGATGTTGTTCCTGTGGTAGAGTGCGCACCGTTATTGTGCATGTACATGTATGTCTATGTTCATGATCCTCCACAGGAAGCCCAACAAAAGATGTGCATAGAAAATAATATAAATGGTTGGGTCAAGGAGGTGGATCTTACCTGATGTCCTCGACTGGTGATTAAGGGTGAGCATAAAGACCGTCCATACACCAGAATTACACGTACTACATAGGGTGGAGGGAGATGGGGGTCTTCAAGTTCAGGTAGTGTGATGCGATTGTGTCTGTAAGGAAACAATAAACCTTTGTATAAAAGGCAAAGTGACTTTGTTCCAGTCAAATGAACATTTTGTTGTAGCTATATTGATTAGGTAAAACACACTGAGATCAATATTTAGTGCATTTAATTAAGAACCTTATTATTATTATTATTATTATTATTAATATTATTCAGTATTATTATTATTATTATTCAGTATTATTATTATTATTCAGTATTATTATTAAATTATTATTATTATTATTATTATTATTAATATTATTCAGTATTATTATTATTATTATTCAGTATTATTATTATTATTATTATTATTAATATTATTCAGTATTATTATTATTATTATTCAGTATTATTATTATTATTCAGTATTATTATTAAATTATTATTATTATTATTCAGTATTATTATTATTAGCAAGAGGTGCTTTTCCAAGTAGAAGCCCTGATAGCAGGTAGGCAGCAGCCAGAGAGTGGCCCTAGGCCCCCCTGCCCCTGGGTGAGAGTGTTTTCTCAAGTAGTGTATCCAGCTGACCACATTAATGCTACGACAGTGTATGTTTGTGGCTCAAAACCTTAGAATTATTTGTCTAGCAGTGAGTGAGTGACAAAGTCCTGTCCCTTAACTCAAATATTGGCAATCCACAAGATATTAAATTATGGAATCGAGACTGAACTTACAAGGACATGTACATGGAAGCTAAAAGTGTACTTCTTTTACAAACAGGTGTTGATGTGTAAGTCCACAAATAACAGACTCTAAATTTGGTTTTGTCAGAGAGCTCATTCTTGGCACTGACCAAAAGAACCGAGGGCTCTGGGAACAAGATTGTGGTGATGATGATGACAGTTAAACCTCCACTGATGGATATCTCAGTTGTAGGCAGGCAGGATTTTGATTCTATGGGTGTCTCTTAACAGGAGGTTCAACTGAAATAATTAATTAATGATGATGTTGATGACGATGATCAAATAATCATGATGATGATCAAAAACTCAAAAAGTCTTTCATTACTTACATAGCATGGAACAAACTATCCATATATGAATATAATGTCAAAGAAAAAGGCAAATAATCCAATAAAGCTATAGTCTCATACAGCTGGTTTTTAAGCTCGTCACACAATGTTCTCTCGCCACAAGAGTATTGTTGAGAGAGCGTGACGAGAGTGTTGCGTGACAAGCCTAAAATAAGCTACAGGGGAAAACAAGCCTAAGACCAACATTATAATGGTTTCAAACAACTCAAAATGCAGACTGTCAGCCCAATGTATTTAGTGAACTACATTTCTCAAACTCATTAATAATTCATGAGGATAAAACAAAGAAATCACTACCGTGAAAGAGGTTTGGAAATATGTTCTTAATTTGCATAAAAATCGGCCAACTTTAGCTTTGAGTTTCTCCAATTATAATCATTAATGAGTTGGAGAAGTCGTTCCAAGCTTCCAATTTGGACTAGACGGGATTTCCAGTCCTTGCAATTAGTTCGCCTTGGACTGGAACTTAATTGCGCAGACTGGAAATCCTGTCCAGTCTTCATAATGTCAGCCTTGAAACAATACAGTCACTATACATAGTATAGACTTTCTACCCTGTAAGACTGTCATTTACTTAATTAAACCAAAGATAATTCTAATCATAGACAAAGACAGTCACTGTTTCACATCAGAATGTCCAGTTGTAAACATGAAAATGAGTTTGCCCAAATGTTGTACTGGCTACGTACATGTATATATTTAATTTAGAGGATCCTTCTGTAAACCATGTTTATATTGATGTCGGTATCCTCAATAAAGATTGTTATTATTATATGTACTATCAGCAAAGAAAATTCTAAAAGGATATCAAATGTGTTTTGAGTTTCTTGTTCATTTGGTGTTAGGTGATCAAGAACAGTGCAGACAGTGTCTGGGTTGCTTTCAAACTGTTGATACTGGATAAAAACAAGAATTGTCACTACAATGAGTTTTGAAAACTGCTCTAATAGCAGCACATGTCATTCCAGTACATATACGTTACTATGACAACTACAAATCTAAACACATTAAGGTATCAGGGTACCCCAAATGACCATCATGCACGCAACACGCTCTAGCACGTACTCGTTACGTTAAAACCTCTATAAAGTATACATTTTCTGAAAGCTGAATAAATACAGAATTCAATAAAACAATTAGTTTTTAGAACAAAAACAGTATATTTGAAATAGATAAAAAAGTTCAGATTTTCACATCACTATCATCGCCGAGGTCCCATACAGCCGCAATTTATCGGAAATCCTCGACTAATACCTTTATAAGCTCATGAGATATAGCTTACAAAAAATGTGTCTCCGTTTATCAATAAATTAACCTGTTACATTTTTATACGGTCCTAAACTTCGAGCTCAGCCAAAACTGGAAAACACTTTACAAAACAAGTTATAACTTTCGAAGGAAATTGAATATTAAAATTCAGAGACACCTTTTTGAAGAATATTTATCTGACAAAGTGTCTACCAAATTTCAGCTAAATCGGATAAAATCCCTTTGACCGGGAACTCAAAATGTGATCCATGGCTATTTTGTTTCCGAAATAAAAGGCAAAAGAGTTTTCAAGTCAAGTGGCGCCTTTGTTTACACAAGCGTAGATAATCCACCACAAATATGTGATCCAATACCTGATGACATATGAATGGCATTCAAAAGAAGATCGCCTTACAGTTCGTAATGATGTAACACAACGAGGCAGGAAAACAAAGTTACTGACTGCTGGCAGAAAATACGAGCACTTTGACTGTGAGTGGTTTAGCATCGTTATTCAAGGATGTTTTGAGTGAGCAGTTACGATTTTTGGATACTCTCTTTGCATCTGAATCTTTGTGGAAAGTCTGTTGCGTGAGTGCTGTTGACAGCTTGCTTGTCAACATCTTTTTGCATCAAATGAAATGCAAAATTTGTTTTTTGATTCTAACTTTTTAGGAAAAAAATATTGTTAGATTCTGTTTTTTGGAGATGATAGATAATAATATTCAATTTGATTTGATATAACAACGCAAAAAAAGAGTACACTTAAGTTACTGATGCTTCGAGCCAATTAATTATTAGTTAGAGTTATTGCCTTACCCACGACGCTTCATCTTCAAGAACTATGATGCCAAACTCATGGTTAGGGTTAAGATAGGCCTTGTTCTTGACATATATTTGAGAAGCTTTTCTTACAAACTGATAGGCTGTTCTATGAATAGAGTACAAATATATCAACAAATGCAAGAAAGTGACAACTGATCCAAATCCAAATTCTCCTGTGGAATTTAAATAGTCTAAAGGAGAATTTTGTTTTTGACCAGCACTGAGGTGTATCTGTACCTAAAATGGGTAGCTCGATCTTCCAAAACATTGCTTGCTTGTAGCAACAGAGGAATTTGTTTGTTTCAATTTTTAGTATACTTCATCACTGATACTGATTGACACAGATTTATGTAGGTGTATTGAGATACTGAAAAGTTCCGAAAGTAGAGCCCCCCTAAAGTAACATGTAAAAATTTAAGTTTGCTAACAAATCCCGAAAATAACAACCCCCTGAAAGAAGCGATCCCCCCGAAAGTAGCGATCGGTCCCTCCTCTAGAGCGATGATTAGATTAGATGACTAACAGCACTAGCAAACAGTACATAAAGAGCCAGAACATTTACTGCTACACATAAAACAAATGTAACAAAAGCAATAGTCATAATAAAATACGTTCTAATTTTTAATACTTTATTTTTAATACTACTACATGTAGATCCTGTGAATATTTGTTTGTTGGTTAAAATACCATACACGATGTCGTTACATGGTATGGCTCCTAAAAGTTAATGATTTTAGCACCCCGAAATCTTGCATAGGAGACTAGTCGAAACATGTCTAAACGAAATCTAAAAAGTGTTGTTATTTCTCTTAAACTTTTAAATGATAAGTATTAGTTTAGTGTTAGAGTATTTACTTGTACCTTTCTGGGGCTATACGGCTGTGGAAAGATGCTTCGTTCATCTCATGTGATAAGTCAACACATAAAATCTAAAACAATCAAAAGGCAAAAATAGTCATTTTAAAATCACTTCAAAATGAGTGTGGAGTCTGCATGTTATTTCTTTTGCTTAACCCAAGACACCTTAAAACTGCTCAAGGCTTCTAATCCCTGGAATTTACTCCCGGGGGGGGGGGGGGGGGGGGGGGGGGGGGGTACTCCCAATAATTACATGATATACCGTATATGTGCGGCGGTCCAGGGTCCAGGTTTTGGGCCATTTTATTCTCTAATCCAGGTTAAATGAACGCATAAAAATCATTAATCCAGGTTATAGCCTAAAAAAACATTTATTAATTTGTAATAATAATGTATAACGTGGTATCGGCATTTCAGTAAAACTCCGCATCAACAATAATAATGGCATCAGCCAGGCATCAGTCAGACGTAAAGGTGTTAGAGTGTTAGTCTGGCAATGACGACTGCATCACATCAGATTGTATTTGAAAAATTCGTAAACCAGGGTTTTTTATTTGGAAAATTTGTAAATCCAGGTTTTTGAGTGACAAATTCCAAAAACAGGGTCCAGGTCTGAACATCTCGCCGCACATCCCTACCCCCACCCCCCCCCCCCCCCCCCCCCCCCCCCCCCCCCCCCCCCCCCCCCCCCCCCCCCCCCCCCCCCCCCCCCCCCCCCCCCCCCCCCGGATTTACTATGTTTAATTTGTTTTTCCATTGTTGTTTATCCAGGCTATATACATTCATGTTAGTTAGTTCTAGGTTCTAGTTTCTTGACTTGATAATGACGTGAAGTAGGGTCAATTTTAGCTTTTATCAAAACTTTCTACTATTATAGATTTCAAGATTTTTTAGTGTTGAATTTCTGTATCAAAATATGTACAGTATTCATGAATATTCTGGCCCATATTGGGCATCAGTCTTCCTCGCAGTTGTGCTTAGTCTTGGTTGCGCGACAAGACTAACACAGCTGCAAGGGAGACCATTCATTGAGCATTAAACTCAATAAAACACTACATACAATTTTTTCTGGGCAATTAATACCAGGTACATGTCTTCTAATATGTCCTGAGATAGAGTCATCAGAGCTAAGAGAGATTGAGTCAACAATATTTGAATTCTCTAGTGATCTGGAAGACTGGCCGTCTTCTTCTTCTTGTTGGTGTTCATCCTGTGCTGGATTGGATATGTCTACTAAAATGTCTGGTGATTCTTGAGTCTCTTTGTTCAATTCATCTTTGTTACATTCTTGCATGGTTTTTGGTTGTGCTAGATACACTATAAGTTACAGATGAATAATCAATGTTAAAGCAAGGTTGGTAATCAATAAATAATTGATATTAGGAACTATTAATAGTGGTTAAACTAGTAGAGACTGCATCGGTGTAACAATTGACAAGTGTGTAGAATGTAATTTTGATACTTTTTGGAGTACCCGGCCCCCTGGGGATTTCCCCTGGGGTGGAGTGAGGTAGTGTGGAAGTAATATGTCTTATCCAAGGACACGTACACTATAAAATTTGCTAGGCCAGCAATCTGATCTCTCTGTTGATCCACAATGCACCTATCAATATAAGTCCTGTGAGGGTTGGGGGGGGGGGGGGGGGGGGGGGGGGGGGGGGGGGGGGGGGGGGGTATTTGGGCAATGGATGGGAATTATATGGCAAACATGTGCCTGTGGGTCGGGCAATATATACCAACCCTCGAGACCATCTTCGTGATAAATTGCACAATTTATCACGAAGATGGTCTCGAGGGTTGGTATATATAATTATTTGATTTGGTGGTTTGGGAAGCCTGTGGTAAAATGTTAGGAGAGGTCACTAAGCAGAAAGCTGGAGGAGACTGAACGCTCGATTGAAAAAAGGTGAGAACAATCTTTTTAGAATTGGGTGTGAACATGCATTTACATAAAGTGGATGAAAACAGAAAAAGAAGTGCCAAATAGAGAAAGAAATAGGCTCATTAAACTGCTGCGTACCGAGACTAAATGGCACAGCCTAAGAAAAAAAAAAACTTGGAAGAGAAAGAAGACCCAAGATACGTGTCAGAGAATGGTGCAGATGCTGTTGAATGGATATCATGTGACGGTTGCTCTAGCCGGCACCACATGATACAATGTACATGTATATGCTGTTATCACTGAGAAATGGTTGTGTTTAGAGTGTGCTGATTGTTGGGAATAAAATATTAATGATCCAGGTCTGCAAAATGTGTTTACTTTTTCATGTGTACAATTATTTGACCTACAGTGTAGGACAGGTGGGGCAGTTTTGAGCCATTGATTGCCTATCTTATTTATATGAGAGTAGTATTTTAAACTGCTTGAAATGACAGGGTTGTCCTTTCAGTGTGATATATAACCAGGGGCGGATCTAGGGGAGGGGTGCAGGGGGTGCGCACCCCGCTGGATGAGCTGATATCTACTGCGTTATTGGTGCTTGAGTTTGTGTACGTCCTGATCATAAATGGTGCACCCCCTCCTAAAAGATGGTGCACCTCCTCCTAAAAAAAATCCTGGATCCGCCCCTGATAACACACTGTTATCAATAGGAGCCCTAAAAGACGAGTCTAAAGAGCAGAACTTATAAAGCTTACATACAGTATGCAGTATATGGCATGCAATGTTTTTTTGCATTGATAATTCCGAAGGCGAAGGCCAAGATAATTTGTACATACGAACTTTGTCGCGAAAAACAAAGTTAACATAAAGCACACAATAGTAAAATATTACGGTAAAATAACGTTGCAATGCAACAGTACCTTATGATCAATCCACATAACTTCTATATTCCATCAAATGCCCGCCATTCAGCATCATTTATAAACATACATATCCCAAAATATGTCATTAGACCACAGGTAGCCCAGGCTCAAATTTGCGTTAAATCCGAGGAATTGAAAAAGACGAGCATTAACAAAACTAGATACTAGTAAAAAAGACTTTGCACTGTTTAGTGCACATTTATAATTGGATCTTTCAAGTCTAAAGAAATAATTCATCAAAAAAAAAATCAGGAAGCCCGAACTGATAACAAGAGGTCAGTGGGTTCCCTGTGGTATAAGAGTGTTGGTATATTTTATTATTATTATTATAAATGATAAAAATTAAACCAAAAAAATTAATAGATTCTTCACCACCTCCAGAATAAGCGCCCCCACCCCCTCCACTCTCACGCCCAAAAAATCTGGTCAATGATTTAAAATAGTCTAATAGCCTGCGTCACAGTCCGGATGTGACGCAGGCTACCCAATAAGAGAACCACTTGATTATCGGTATCAACATGTCATCGATTACCTATCGATTACCTATCGATTATCAATATCAATCGATTAATTGATATCGATTGTTATCGATTCATATCGATTTTAATCGATCATCGATTTTATCGATTAAAAAAATGAAATGCTCAGCGATTTTCCTAATATGGAGTTGATTACGTCATCGTTGTACACGTGCGCAGTGGACGCCGGTCCGGTGAATTACTCAGCAAGAACAAGAATATTTGAAGACCTTGCAGCAGTAAAAATTTCAATTCACTGACAAATATTGAACGAAAACATGGCTCAGCAGTAAGTATACCTCAATCACTCCCCGAAGTCTTATTCTACGTGTTCTATGATTTCTCTGGGGTCAATTTTAGTTCTGTATCTGAAAGATTTCTTTGAAATGCGACGAGACAAAGAGGAGGCCTCGTGAGATTTTGACCGGCTCACAAAATCTTTCACAAATCCTGATTGATCAGCCATGTATTCTGGGCCCAAAACACCCCAGAAGATGAGCCGTTCTTTCACCTACATACCTTGTTTGATGCTTGGACTGTTCTTTTGAAGAGATAGACCTAAGTTGATGAATTGAAGGCTTTGTTTCTGCTGTGGTCATTCTTGACTTCCTGTGAACTTTCTTTCAATTTTCTTCATTCAGAGACGAACTTGCCACAGCGATTTTGAAGACTAAATCCCGTCCAAACCGTTTACTGGTCGAAGAAGCTATCAATGATGATAACTCTGTTGTTACTATGTCTCAGGTTGGTGACCAATTCATTTTATTCTTTAGTTTTGTGAATTTTTCCCATCTAAATTGTCTTGTGATGTCATTTCTGCTTGGAGTGCAGTTTCCCAACTATACTTTCACTTTTAAGACTTGAATGTTGTTTCATTTTAGGCAAAAATGGAGGAACTACAGCTATTTAGAGGAGACACTGTCCTTATAAAAGGCAAAAAGCGTAAAGACACGGTATGTTGTGAAATAGATTGAATTTACAGTGATTTTATTAGCCACCAAATAACCAACAAAAAGTGTACATTTTGATACTACCTACATATACAGTATCCAAGATCCATCTACCTTTATCAGACATTTAGTCTGTGGTTAATCATTTGATGTAATGGTTCTTGATCTAAAAAAAGTTTTCTCATCCAATCAGAGCGTGCCAACAAAATAGTAATGTATATATATGTGTACAATGTACATGGTTACAATACAATACAGTTGTTATTAATATAACTATATATGTATTTATTTGACTCTGTTTCTTGGTAGGTCTGTATAGTCTTATCTGATGATACTATTGCAGATGAAAAAATAAGGATGAACAAAGTTATACGGCACAACTTACGAGTCAGGCTTGGTGATATCATCAGGTATTAATAGGTAACTAATTGATTACAATGTTAAACAACCTCTGTAATTTATACTTTCTTTATGAATGCAGTGTACAATCTTGTCCTGATGTCAAATACGGCAAAAGGATTCATGTTTTACCTTTTGACGACACAGTTGAGGGTCTAACAGGGTGAGTATTATCAGTTTATTGGACATTATTAATTACCATTATTCATTTATTCATTTATTCAAAATTATAAGGCAAATGTTATGCTTATCTCCTGGCTGCCCCTTTATTTTTCAGCAACCTTTTTGATGTCTATCTCAAACCATACTTCGTTGAAGCCTACAGACCAATCAGAAAAGGTTAGTGTACATGCAAATAAAGCTGTTATACACGTAAGTACTTATGGTACATGAAGCACTGCTAAAATGCTTTCCACTTTGTCCCAATTGCAAACATTGTGGTCATTACCTTTAAAAATAACATGTACATGTTTTTAAAAGTACCTTTCTTCTTTCCTTCAATTAGAATGTTTTGCCATAGTTTAAATGGTTTTATTATAGATTCACTTAGTTACATGTATTCATGTTTTAGGTGACGTGTTCCGTGTACGTGGGGGAATGAGAGCTGTAGAATTCAAAGTCATTGAAACTGATCCAAATCCATACTGTATAGTTGCTCCAGACACTGTCATACACTGTGAAGGAGAGCCTGTTAAAAGAGAGGCAAGTAGAGAATTTACTGTACATATATGGTATACATAGAGTTATAATAATAACACTTTATTTCAAAAGAGTTATTTTCATATGAGTGGGAAACCTACGGCACAGAGTTGTTGTCACGGTACAGAATCCCAATCATTGCTTGGGTCACAGTACCGTTGTGTGATGTGTGGTTTGACTGAATTATTATTCTTATAGGAAGAAGAGGAATCTCTGAATGAAGTTGGATATGATGACATTGGTGGTTGCAGAAAGCAACTGGCTCAAATCAAAGAGGTTGGTTGGTCTACTATACTATACTTACTATACTGTATATTGATATTTTTTTTACAAATAAAAAATCTTATAAGGATATGGTATACGTTCGCGGGTGTCATGCGCTTCAGAAATTCTGTACGCAACACAAAAGGCTAAACTATAGAAAACTATATATCATCGTATATCATTTACAGAATATAAATTATTGATTATCTGTTGTTTTTTAGACTATGCATATTTTAGATGCAAATTATAGTAAATTTTATATATTATATCTTCGGTGGCCTATAGTAGGGAATCTTGAATTCTGTTTAGGTCCACCTCAGATTCATTAGATTCACTGTGAATCAGGCCCTCTGATATGGTGCGAAAAAAACCTGGAAATTGTGCGGAAAAAAAGGAAAATTATGCGGAAAATTATGCGATATTTCCAATGGTTAATTTAACCTTTTTATAAAGGAATGTAATAGTATTTTGTTTATTATAAAATGCTCTTTCTTTTTAAGCATACATGTATTTATGATTCAGTCAAAAAAAATCGGTCTTTTTCCCGGACAATTTTTCCCGGAAATCGGTCATTCCACAGGAAGCCCAAATAACTAGTGCCAGGCCTCTAAGACAATCTACGCATAGAACGCCTGGTACATTCTGGTACATACGTTGTTTGATTCACATCTCGATCGTGTTGTAGAGAGTTTCTAAGGTGTTTTCAAAGGAAAATCACTCTGAAATAACGGTTAGCTGTTAATGAAAGTTTAAATAAAGCGAATATTTGCTTTGCATTTGTTCATATTGTGCTATTTTTCATCAATTATGCGGATATCGGTAAATTACGCGATCAGATGCGATTTGAGGCCAAATGTGCGAAATCGCACCATCGCTTAATATCAGAGGGCCTGGTGAATGTATTGTATTTGGAATTTCATTAAATAAAAGTAAAGCTTAAGAACTGTAGAAAACCATGAAATAATAAAAAATCGTTGAACAATGAATAAAATTAAATTAACCCCCATCCCCCCCCCCCCCCCCCCCCCCCCCAACGTTAAAGTTTGAATCCTATTGAGAAAGAAGGCCAGATTCCGAAAAATAGAGGCTTTCATAAAATCGAATTACCAGCGCTCCAGTTATGGTCAAATATGAATCTGAATGCTGAATCTCTATCACCGGGTATTGTTTTCCAAAAGCGTGTCAGGGATTTTCGATATTTGATTCCAAAAAAAAAAAATGACAAGCATTCAAAGTTTGATGTTAGATATTTTTCAAGTTGATGTAATATGAACGCTAATAACTTGAAATCTAAAGCGAAATCAAACAATCCCGACACTCTTTTTGAGGTCGAATACCAAAGATATTAGGGACCTTAAGCATCCGAAAATTCTACGACGCGAACGTGAGGACGACGGCGCGCGCACTGACGAATAATGTTCGAAACGACCGTTGACGTCCGTGACGGCAATCTACGACGTGAAAACAGGTGAAGTGCCGTCGTAGATTGCCGTCACGGACGTCAACGAATGTTTCGAACATTATTCGTCAGTGCGCGCGCCGTCGTCCTCACGTTCGCGTCATAGAATTTTCGGATGCTTAAGGTCCCTAATGTCTGCCAAATTTCGTGAAAATTAGACATTTCTAGATACCCTATTAATTCACGTTGATGTCAAGCTTCACAGCAGAATATACTTAGGAGAAATAAGCTTCCAAAATTGTGTAAACAAAAGACACCTCATTTCCGCTATTTTCCGGCTGGGACACCTTCTTATCCAATCAAAATCGTTATGAGGTCACTGAGGTCATCATAAACTAATTGAGCCAGAAAACTCTCGTCAAACTGGTTCTACAAGCCTTAAGAAGCCAACTAGCGAGACTTCTAACATGTATAAACTAATATAGACGGCAAGACACTTTGCTCTCGAACTGAGCTTTTTATGACAAAACTACGGAAATTCAAATTTGCGGCCGTTCTTTCGCACGACATCAACAGTGTGCCCAGCAAGTGTTAATTAGTTGACACATTTCATGTTTGTTGATATTATTTGACGGAGCACATTTTTGTCCATAACTCAAAAAGAAAAATTCGGATTTGGAATTTTTTTTCACCAAATCATAGTTTGTAATATTTTCTTGCTGATAAGCTAAACAAAGCAAATTTGAGTTCTGAGAGCACGTGAAAGTATACCATATCATATTAGATATACCCTTAAACAATATTAGTCCTCACAAACATTATTCAATCATTGTTTGTATAGATGGTTGAGTTACCTCTAAGGCATCCACAGTTGTTCAAGGCTATTGGCGTCAAGGTGAGTTCAGTACTATGCAATTATTACAAAGCTTGCTTTTTTTGGAATAAAACAAGTATTAACCCTTTGACACCCAGAGATTTTTGAGTTTTTTAGCGATTTTCTGGACCTAATCACGTCATAGGAAATTTCGATTCCATATAAGGGGTTTCCATGGAAATCTTGACAGTTCTGAATGCCTGTGGGCTCGCGTCTTCACGTGTGCTGCCTTTCTTCTTGGGAGCTCGTAGGGGCTAGTAGTAATCACTACTCGAAGAGGCCAATTTTGCATTTTTAGAGTGTTTATAGCCATTATTCACCACAGAAGCCCCCAGGACAGCATCATTAAGCTTGACTGGTGTGGTAGAGACCGTTCTCCTGGAAGAACTCAGGAGGAAGATACACGAATTCACGAACACATTTCGGCAGCTCGTTCAGATTTTCCAAAATGGCGGACTCAAAGTGAAATCGTCTCTCTGGTCTTTCTGTGGTGGATTCCAGGGCCTACAAAGGCATTTTTGGCGACTTTGAACTTGAAGTTAAAATTTGAAGAGTTATCTAGTTGTCACTAAAAACTGGTCATGAGATCGATGTTACGAAAATTCAGAAAGTTAGAATTTTTAAAAGCAGTATCGATTTTTACGGGCGGTTTCGGGCGCCGTGGGAGTCAAAGGGTTAAAATAAAGACATTATTATTAACAATAATTATTATTTATTATTATTATGTACAGTATTTAATTTGATCTCCATCTGTTGTATTGCAGCCTCCAAGAGGTATTCTACTCTTTGGTCCACCAGGTACAGGAAAGACCCTCATGGCCAGGTAGGTTATTGAGTACCGTATTCACCAGCATATAAGCCGCACTCGCAGATAAGCCGCACCCCGAGTTTGGCAACGCAAATTTTGGAAAAAATGTTTTTTACTTGGGCACTTCTGGACGAAGCCCGAGTTATAAAATGGGCATTCTTTTTTTTTCCGTTGGCCACAAACGGGTCAAATAGTTTCCGAACGCCTATCGAACTAAATCCGAAAGTATGATTCGCTCAAATTAACAAACTGGTCAAAAAGTTTCCGAGTGTGTATCGAATTAAATCCGAAGTATTATTGCTTGGGCCAAAGGGCCCCGAGCTGCGCAGTCTCGTGCAGTTCACATCGTACAACGAGCACAACCGAACTGCTTACGGTTACTTATTGGGATATCTTCGTATGCCGAACTCCTTACGGTTACTTATTGGGATACATGTATGTTCGTATTACATGTAAATTGGAACGATACAGAGAAGATTAGCAAACTGTTAAACTGTCTGAAAAGGTGTTAGCACTCGTTAATTTGCCTGTTTAACGTCTAACCAATGGCCAATGCTTTCAGGAGTAACTAATAGTAATAAACACAAGAATGATGTGCATACTCTTATACTTTTATGTTAATTTTATGTTAATTTCTGGTACCAATTCTCGATGTTCTCGCAGATAAGCCACACCCCAAACTTTGGATCACGATTATCGTAAAAAAAAGTGTGGCTTATCCGCCTGTGAATACGGTAACTGGCTCTATATAGCTTCATGCTATTTTATACAATGTGTATACACCTATTTCAAAAAAGGTTGTTGAAGACATCAGTCCATAGGCGATTGGTTATAGGTCGTTCCAAGACTGAACTGCATTATGGTAAGAGCTTGACAATTAGTTATAATATCATACAGCTTTTATACAGGAAGTGCTATCTTTTATTCAAGCTGTTACCATAATGCAGTTCGGTCTTGCAACGACCTCTTCTTCTTCTTAACCTATCGCCTAACTGATGTCCTCGATTTTTTGAAATAGGTGTATATATCAATGAGCATACGGTAGTTTTTAGAAGCAATATTAAACTAATGATATGCATTATAGGGCCGTGGCCAATGAAACTGGTGCCTTTTTCTTCCTTATCAATGGTAAGAATAACATATATAAACCACTGCAGCAACACTTCAAAACAAGAAGCTTCATTTTGTTATTTAAAAACTTGATATAAACCACTGCAGCAACACTTGGATCACGATTATCGTAAAAAAAACTTAAGAAAAGGTGCGTGCTCTACAATGTACTTACATGTACAGTCATATTAACAGTATTAATGGGTGTGGTTTGGTCAGGGTGTTTTATTAAGGTGTCCAATTGTACTGGGATATGGAAGTCAAACTTACTGTGTACATTACATGTACATGTACAGTAGTATTAACAGTATTAATGGGTGTGGTTTGGTCAGGGTGGTTTTATTAAGGTGTCCAATTGTACTGGGATATGGAAGTCAAACTTACTGTGTACATTACATGTACAGTAGTATTAACAGTATTAATGGGTGTGGTTTTGGTCAGGGTGGTTTTATTAAGGTGTCAATTGTACTGGGATATGGAAGTCAAACTTACTGTGTACATTACATTTCAGCGTATTAACAGTATTAATGGGTGTGGTTTGATCAGGGTGGTTTTATTAAGGGACCGTCGACATATTCACCTTTCCCCGCTTAACGTCCACTGGACGTTTAGGTCAGACCCCTCCCCCCCTCCTTAACGTTCACCTGGAATTTCCTGTTTTTCGTATTGAAAATGCTTGGGAATGGTTTTGCATTCGGCAACATTACTCAAAACAAATGGTAACAAACAGTCCAAGGTTCTTTATACCGCTGGAAAATCCTCAAAACTGCCCCCATTCCATTTTCATTCTCCTTAATAACAAGCATTCTCGTACCCAAGCCACCACAAACAGAGGTGGTCATCCAAGATTTTCGATAGTTTTTATGTACTATATACAATATGAGCGGCCGAGCTGTATGGAATTTACAAACTCGAGCCGTAGGCGAGAGTTGTAAATCCCATACAGATCGGACGCGAATATTGTATATTACTTATCGAATCCAACGATGTATAAGTGGATGTTTTACTATAATTTGGATGATAGGAAACAGTTTGGCCGAGCAAATCCAAGTTAAAGTTGAATGCAAATGAGGACGAATCTCTTGCCGATTTACAGATGTCTGCTACGCTTATGATTTCTATTGTATTTCCCTTATTAATTATTGATGAATTCGATAACAAAATCTATTTATATAACACCGAAGTTTGTTAGAACGGACCACCAGTTTGTTCGTTTTTTATCTTTGCTTTCTTTTTGATTTCAACATGAAGTAAAAAAAATGTTTTTTTTTACAAAAATGCCCACACTAACGCCCAATTTTTTTCCTGCCTTACCCCCTCCCCCCCTAAACGTGACGTTAAGCAAAGTGAATATGTCGACGGTCCCTAAGGTGTCCAGTTGTACTGGATATGGAAGTCAAACTTAATGTTGTTGATTGATTTTGGTAAATGTACATCCATCAGCCTTTGAGGAAGCTGAGAAGAACGCCCCAGCAATTATTTTCATGATGAATTAGATGCCATTGCACCAAAAAGAGACAAGGTAAAAAAACTAGATCAAGTAGTAGTTCATAATAAATATCATTTTTTATTATGAAAGAAGGTTTAGTATATCATTTCTTCAATGAGCATACGGTAGTTTTTTTAGAAGCAATATTAAACTAATGATACACCATGAAATCATTATAGGGCCGTGGCCAATAAGAGTACAAACAATGGAATCTATTCAGTGTTAGTGACTCACACCATTCGACTTTATCTAGTGTTCTCACCACATTTTGGCATCATCATCCATAAGAGTAAGATGCACAATGGAATCTATTCATGTTAGTGACAGTCACCCATTCGACTTTATCTAGCTCACCACATTTTGGCATCACATCCATAAGAGTACAGAACAATGGAATCTATTCAGTGTTAGCAGTCACACCATTCGATTTTCTAGTTTCTCACCACATTTTGGCATCATGTGTGCATCCATAAGAGTCAGATGCACAATGGAATCTATTCAGTGTTAGACAGTCACACCATTCGATTTATCTAGTGTTCTCACCACATTTTGGCATCATGTGTGCATCCATAAGAGTTGCACAATGGAATCTATTCAGTGTTAGTGACAGTCACACCATCAGACCACATTTTGGCATCATGTGTGCATCCATAAGAGTACAGATGCACAATGGAATCTATTCAGGTGTTAGTGACTCACACCATTCGACTTTATCTAGTGTTCTCACACATTTTGGCATCATGTGTGCACAGTACAGATGCACAATGGAATCTATTCAGTGTTAGTGACAGTCACACCATTCGACTTTATCTAGTGTTCTCAATTTTGGCATCATGTGTGCATCCATAAGAGTACAGATGCACAATGGAATCTATTCAGTGTTTGACAGTCACACCATTCGACTTTATCTAGTGTTCTCACCACATTTTGTCATGTGTGCATCCATAAGAGTACAGATGCACAATGGAATCTATGTGTTAACAGTCACACCATTCGACTTTATCTAGTGTTCTCACCACATTTTGGCATCATGTGTGCACCATAAGAGTACAGATGCACAATGGAATCTATTCAGTGTTAGTGACAGTCACACCATTCGACTTTATCTAGTGTTCTCACCACATTTTGGCATCATGTATCCATAAGAGTACAGATGGGAATCTATTCAGTGTTAGTGACAGTCACACCATTCGACTTTATCTAGTGTTCTCACCACATTTTGGCATCATGTGTGTGAGTACAGATGCACAATGGAATCTATTCAGTGTTAGTGACAGTCACACCATTCGACTTTATTAGTGTTCTCACCACATGGGATCATATGGTACAGATCAAACTTACTGTGTACATTACGACTTTATGTGTTCTCACCACAATTATGTGTATTAATGAGTACAGATGCACAATGGAATCTTTGGTGTCAGGGTGGCATTTTGCACAATGGAATCTATTCAGGTGTGACAGTCAACCATTCGACTTTATCTAGGTTCTCACCACATTTTGGCATCATGTGTGCATCCATAAGAGTACAGATGCACAATGGAATCTATTCAGTGTTAGTGACAGTCACACCATTCGACTTTATCTAGTGTTCTCACCACATTTTGGCATCATGTGTGCATCCATAAGAGTACAGATGCACAATGGAATCTATTCAGTGTTAGTGACAGTCACACCATTCGACTTTATCTAGTGTTCTCACCACATTTTGGCATCATGTGTGCATCCATAAGAGTACAGATGCACAATGGAATCTATTCAGTGTTAGTGACAGTCACACCATTCGACTTTATCTAGTGTTCTCACCACATTTTGGCATCATGCACCAAGAGTACAGATGCACAATGGAATCTATTCAGTGTTAAAGTCACACATTCGACTTTATCAAGTACCACATTTTGGCATCATGTGTGCATCCATAAGAGTACAGATGCACAATGGAATCTATTCAGTGTTAGTGACAGTCACACCATTTGACTTTATCTAGTGTTCTCACCACATAAGCTTTAGAGCATGTGTGAACCATAAGAGTACAGCACAATTGTATCTCAGCTGCTAACTCTAATGGATGGTCTAAAACAAAGATCACATGTGGTGATCATGGCAGCCACCAACAGACCTAACAGTATTGATACTGCATGGAGAGGTTGAACGGCGTAGGAGATTTGGTAAGATCACATGTGGTGATCATGGCAGCCACCAACAGACCTAACAGTATTGATACTGCACATACACGACATACAGCCCACTGAATATAATGTATATTGAAGTGACTTGTGATCAATGTCCTAAGGAACTTGAAGAGCCACAGGGAGAATTTGGATCACAGACCCCTTCAATAATATTGCTATACCTTTGAGTTTTGTCAATGAGTTCAATACATTATGAACATGTACAAATTTCTACATGTATAATGTATTTGTAGGTCGCTTTGATCGTGAGGTCGACATAGGAATCCCAGATGCTACTGGCCGTCTAGAAATTCTACGAATTCATACCAAGAACATGAAGCTAGGAGATGACGTGGACCTTGAACAGGTATACATACATGCATGTAGTGGTTATTACTGTATATATAAATAAAGTATGGTAACCATGGTAACATGATATGTGGGTGTCTGGTTCATATCTGTTATTAATGTTCTTTTTCTCTCTTCAAGATTGCAGCTGAAACCCATGGCTATGTTGGTTCAGATGTTGCATCTCTTTGTTCAGAAGCTGCTCTTCAACAGGTACAGAATTATAGTTTATAGAGTCTTTGTGCATGTACATTGTAGAGTGTACTCATTCCTACATGACAACAGACATACCAGTACCATATACATTGTATGTACATGTACATGGAGATCGTACTGTACATTGTAGCATGTACTCATTCCTACGTGACAACAGACATACCAGTACCATATACATTGTATGTACATGTACATGGAGATCACTATCAGACTTGTATAATTTACAAGTGTATAATTTGTAGTGTTGTACTTATGGTGGTACTTTACTGTGTTGACAGTGGTTCTTTGTTATTCTCTAGATTCGTGAAAAGATGGACTTGATTGATTTAGAGGATGAGACCATAGATGCTGAGGTGCTGGACTCTCTTGCTGTGACTATGGATAACTTCAGAGTAAGTGCTAGCTATCGTTATTCGCAGATGACATGTCTAGCTTCCTGAAAGATAAAAGCTCTTACATTGAATTACTTAAAACTATTTCTGCGTATTCAAATTCATCGGGTGTGAAGATAAATGAAGAAAAAACGAAAATTATGGCAATAGGGCCAACCCTATTGTCTGAGGGAGACTTTATTCACGAAATAAAAAACGAGATCAAGATACTTGGAATATTTTTCGCGAAAGATTTAAAAGAAAAGAGAAGATTAAATTTTGATCTAGTACTCAAATCAATTAAACAATCTCTTAATAGTTGGAAGTGTTGTTATTTAGCTTCATTCAATAGTTTTGTTTAGTTGTCTATTTATTTATCTATTTCTTTATTTCTTTATTGTATTTGTAATTCTATACTGTAAACACTGTAAAAAAAAAACGAATTGTAAATCTCACTTAGTTACAAGTTGTAAATTGTAAAGTGAACATTTCATTAATAATAAACATCATTGAAAACAAAAAATTTAAAAAAAAAAAAAAAAAAAAAAAAAAAAAAAAAAAAAAAAAAAAAAAAAAAAAAAAAAAAAAAAAAAAAAGATGCTGAGGTGCTGGACTCTCTTGCTGTGACTATGGATAACTTCAGAGTAAGTGCTAGCTGAGTCACCTATGTTTTAGTTTTAGTCTGTAAACCTCTGTAATAACTAGGTTTTTTGTCATCAGAAAGTGAATACATTGTTCACAACAGCCACAAAATCTTGGCCCCAAGGTGGCCATTGTGTTAGAAGTTCAATATTTGTACTATTTACTTACTGTGGTTGCATATATTTGTAGTATTCAATGAGTGTGTCCAATCCCTCTGCTCTTCGTGAGACGGTGGTTGAAATACCAACGACAACCTGGGATGACATTGGTGGTCTTGCTGGTGTCAAGCGTGAGCTTCAAGAGCTAGTACAGTATCCTGTGGAACATCCTGATAAGTTCCTTAAGTTTGGCATGACACCGTCTAAGGGCGTATTGTTTTATGGTCCACCTGGTTGTGGTAAAACGCTGCTAGCAAAAGCTATTGCCAATGAATGCCAGGCTAACTTTATCTCAGTCAAGGGACCTGAATTGTTGACTATGTGGTTTGGTGAATCAGAGGCTAACGTTAGAGATGTGTTTGATAAGGTATGTGGTATCTCGACAATGGGTTAGCCTAGGGTGTTCCAGTAATAGATATATTGATTACAGTCATATGTAATCATTACATACAAATGTATGTAGCATCGAGGGTGGTGGAACTGTGAAAGTCTGTGAATATCACAGGGCAACATGGAACATATGTACATGTATGGCCTGTAGCTGGGAACTTGCTTCAAAGGGGGTTTATTGGGGACTTCAGGGAAGTTTGCAGTTCATTTCAAAAAGTGTTTGATTTTGTCTGACTGGGATTCATTTTTGCCAATTTTAGTAAGGATTAAATCATTGTAATTGATGTTCTCTGTCCTTCCTAGGCTCGCAGTGCAGCACCCTGTGTATTGTTCTTTGATGAATTGGATTCTATAGCCAAATCTAGAGGTGGTAATGTTGGCGATGGTGGTGGGGCTGCTGACCGTGTTATTAATCAAATCCTTACTGAAATGGATGGCATGAATGTCAAGAAGAATGTATTTATTATTGGTGCTACTAACAGACCTGATATCATTGATTCTGCCATTTTAAGACCTGGTCGACTTGATCAGTTGATCTATATCCCACTTCCTGATGAAGCAGTAAGTTATACTTTCATTGTAAAGAAATTAGGAATGTCATCATAAACATCATTATTTTGAATCATCATCGTGGAAATTCTAAATTATTTGTCTTCTGCCCAATCAAGTGTTTATCATCATTATCATCAATCCTCACCATCATTAATCTTCAGCAAAAATCATCATCATCACCACCTCATTGTTGTTTTTAGTATCATAATTTGTCATGTCATCACTATCATTTGTCATCACTATCATTTGTCATCACTATCATTTGTCATCACTATCATTTGTAATCACTATCATTTGTCATCACTATCATTTGTCATCACTATCATTTGTCATCACTATCATTTGTCATCACTATCATTTGTCATCACTATCATTTGTCATCACTATCATTTGTCATCAAATTGTCAAACATGTACACATGGTGAAAATGAAATATTAAAAAATTGATTTTGTAAAATGAACTTTTAAAATAAGCACAATAATCACTCGGACTATGACTTTTATCTACAGTCTAGAGTTGCCATTTTGAATGCAAATCTTAGAAAGTCTCCCATAGCGAAGGTAAGTTCCTTCCTTCCATCCACTTTTTGCCTTTCTCACTTTTCATTTCACTCTCCTTGTGGATGGAAAGCTTGAGGTACAGTACGTTTAATTCTAACGCAAGTCACTTGGAGTTCATTAACCAATCAGATTATAATGAATTGAAAACAATAGAATACAAGTTTCTGATTCCTATTTTTTAATATCCTTTAAAAAATAGTGTTTCAAAAGCAAAGGTCTGCATTGTTAACAATTATACTGTTAGTTCATAGTAGAAATCTATGTTTTGGTTGTTGATTTTTAATCTGAGAGGTCAACAATCTAGAGTTGACTTGGTTACAGTAAACACACAGTAATACTACATTTGTAGGCTTTATATCTGCTCCATCTTACATGTATTTTATTATTATTATTATTATGTATTTCCATGCTTTAGGATGTTGAAATGGATTACATTGCTAAGGTGACCCATGGATTCAGTGGTGCTGACTTGACAGAGATCTGCCAAAGGGTAGGGATAATGTATTATTTACATAGAAGTGGAGTAGCTGTCTGTCCTATTTGCCAAAGGGTAGGGATAATGTATTATTTACATAGAAGTGGAGTAGCTGTCTGTCCTATTTGCCAAAGGGTAGGGATAATGTATTATTTACATAGAAGTGGAGTAGCTGTCTGTCCTATTTGCCAAAGGGTAGGGATAATGTATTATTTACATAGAAGTGGAGTAGCTGTCTGTCCTATTTGCCAAAGGGTAGGGATAATGTATTATTTACATAGAAGTGGAGTAGCTGTCTGTCCTATTTGCCAAAGGGTAGGGATAATGTATTATTTACATAGAAGTGGAGTAGCTGTCTGTCCTATTTGCCAAAGGGTAGGGATAATGTATTATTTACATAGAAGTGGAGTAGCTGTCTGTCCTATTTGCCAAAGGGTAGGGATAATGTATTATTTACATAGAAGTGGAGTAGCTGTCTGTCCTATTTGCCAAAGGGTAGGGATAATGTATTATTTACATAGAAGTGGAGTAGCTGTCTGTCCTATTTGCCAAAGGGTAGGGATAATGTATTATTTACATAGAAGTGGAGTAGCTGTCTGTCCTATTTGCCAAAGGGTAGGGATAATGTATTATTTACATAGAAGTGGAGTAGCTGTCTGTCCTATTTGCCAAAGGGTAGGGATAATGTATTATTTACATAGAAGTGGAGTAGCTGTCTGTCCTATTTGCCAAAGGGTAGGGATAATGTATTATTTACATAGAAGTGGAGTAGCTGTCCTGTCCTATTTCCAAAGGGTAGGGATAATGTATTATTTACATAGAAGTGGAGTAGCTGTCTGTCCTATTTGCCAAAGGGTAGGGATAATGTATTATTTACATAGAAGTGGAGTAGCTGTCTGTCCTATTTGCCAAAGGGTAGGGATAATGTATTATTTACATAGAAGTGGAGTAGCTGTCTGTCCTATTTGCCAAAGGGTAGGGATAATGTATTTTTTACATAGAAGTGGAGTAGCTGTCTGTCCTATTTGCCAAAGGTAGGGATAATGTATTATTTACATAGAAGTGGAGTAGCTGTCTGTCCTATTTGCCAAAGGGTAGGGATAATGTATTATTTACATAGAAGTGGAGTAGCTGTCTGTCCTATTTGCCAAAGGGTAGGGATAATGTATTATTTACATAGAAGTGGAGTAGCTGTCTGTCCTATTTGCCAAAGGGTAGGGATAATGTATTATTTACATAGAAGTTGAGTAGCTGTCTGTCCTATTTGCCAAAGGGTGGCAACAAATATTCATCAATAGTGACGCCTTCGCTGCATTTTGAGGTTTTATGGTGAATGACTATTTAAGAGTATCTACGAAACTAATTGTGCATTTTAGCCTAAACTTTGAGGCCCTGTGGTGAGATGGCATCCAAGTAGCAGGCTAGAATTTCTATAATGCACATCAGTCAATATTTAGTGTCCAAGATAATGAGAACCACAAGAAATAATAAAACTTGATTTCTAATGGCTGACGTCAACAAGTATTTAGAATATTTTTGATTACATGTAGTTAATGTACACATATTTCTTGCAGGCCTGTAAGCTTGCCATCAGAGAGTGTATTGAGGCTGAAATAAACAGGGAGAAGAAACGTGCAGAGAATCCTGACCTTGATATGGTAAGGGATAAACAATTGGAGGGGAGACAGGGGGTCTATCAAGAATACTTGACTGATAGAATACATGTACCTTTTTTGAAGTGCAAATAATATGGCTATCTTACATGTATATGGTACCATAAGACATTTTACAATAACAGAGCATAATCTCGCAATCTGATTGGCTCTCATCCATTGTCAGTAAAAGTACAGATACATAGAATGATGAATCGCTCACCCACGGAGCCAGAGTGTGCTTGAAACAGTTTTTGGATGTTTTTTGGCTTTGTTGTTGTAAAAAAAAAAATTGGAGATGGTTTTTCCGTTGTCTGTACTCTCATTGACACACACTTGACATCATAAAATGTTCGAAACTTTGCAGTGAAATCATTCGCTGCATTTTGAACATTTTATGACGTGAAGTGTGTGTCAGTAAGAGTACAGAAAACTCGAAACTACATTTAGTCACATGCCGATTAACAAATAAACTGAGCTGAAGATCCCACAGCAACAGCTCAACGGGATGGCAAACAAACTTTGAAGATGCTGTTTTAGAAAGTTCAACAATCAACTGAAGGTTAAAAAAATAGCATTTCAAACAGCTGTAATGACATTGCTGATCAGATCTCTTTATTGTAGATTTTATTGTAGGGCCTTCTATTGATAACAGTTTTTTACAGCTTTGTAAATACTGTAGAGCTACCCTGTGTAAATAAACGCATCTATCTATCTATCTATCTAAGGTATCTTCTTCAAATAAACAAAGGCTGATTTTTGTTGCCATCCAGCACAACCATGTGATATTGGTATAATAATAATAATAAAAATAATAAAGACCTATTCTCCCTTTCCTAGGCATTCTGATAGACACAAAGTTTGTTTACAAAACTGTGCTATCGTTGTCTTACTTTGTATTTCTAATTTAAAACAGGAAATAGAAGATGAAGATCCTGTACCTGAAATAAGGAAAGACCACTTTGAAGAAGCCATGAGATTTGCTCGTCGTTCCGTTAGTGACAATGACATTAGAAAATATGAAATGTTTGCACAGACCCTGCAGCAAAGTAGAGGATTTGGTAGTAACTTCAGGTAATACTATTATTATTATGGATTGTACCTTAGTACACAGGTAGCAGACATACATGTACCATTATTTTCCCCCTTATGGACAGCTATTTTTTAGGGGGGAGGGGGTTGGGGGTACTCTGGGCATTTTCAATTAGGGGTGTGCCATGAACACCTCAAAACCCTGACCCTATCTCAGACCTAAAATGTTCCCATACCCTATTCCAGACTAAATAAAGTCTATGTCTATGTCTATATGTCTATGTCAGACCTAAGCTTGAAAATATACATGTATACCCTATCCCAGACCTGTGAGTCATAACAGACTATGATAACAGTGGTGTAATGTAGCGTGTTATTGTGAAAACTGTACCCTATCCCAGACCCAAAATGGTACCCTACATGTATCTCCGCCCTGAAATGGTACCCCAGACCTGGGCTCAAAAGCTGTACCCCTACGGCATATAGCACCTGTACCACAGGTATACATCACTATAATAATCTTCTCATGTTCTACTGTTCCTTTACAGATTCCCCAATCAAGGCAGTGGTGGTAGTGGTGGTGGTGGTGGTGGTTCCCAAGGGGGGTGCAGGTGGCTCAGGAGGTGCAGACAACTCTCTTTATGATGATGGAGATGACGATCTGTACAGCTAGACAATAAATGATCCACTGACCATATAATCAAGTGATTATACACAGTAGTTAATTGACTGTGCACTAGATAATTTACACTTGTTATCTCAAAGATACTACATTTGATATTATTTGTTTACCATTGTTCTGTAAAAAATATTTCTTCTTGTTAGTGCTTCCTTAACTCTGCATGCTGTAACCATTCTTACTGTCATTAGAGAGCAAAAATGGACAACTCTACGGGCAGGAAACACTTAATTCTAACTGCAGGTAGTTGGTTGTATGTATTCATTTGGTAGTCGGCAATATTTTGTGTTCATTGTTTAATGTTGGGCCTGTTTTCCCCCATAAGATCAACATCAAGGCCTTGAACTTAGAGTATTCTAACTTCTGTATTAGGTACAAAACACAAAATAATATAATTAAAAAGCCTTATAACTACATGTACATCTCACTGCTAATTAAAAGGTAAAATATTAAAATATTATATTCTATTATTATATATTATTATTATATTATTATTATTATTATTATATTATTTGTTTGCAATGCATTTTCTTCCTCCTTGGAGTTGGTACATAAATCATGTGATGTGATAGTATTGAAGGAAAATGTTGTTCGTGTGAGGTCAAGTAGTTATTTATTGAGGGTGACTGCTGCTGCTGCTGCTGCTACTACTACTACTACTACTACATAGAAACAAGAAAAAGTACTCTATCACAGGTCATCATCTCATATTCCTCTAGATGCGAGCACTTCGTGATATTTTATCATAGACCTCAGGAAATGCATTTCCACAGCATAAAGTTTTTCGCAACTTGTCGTATAAGGTGTGGTCAAACATCTCACGGAATTCCTCCCTTGTCATATAAGAGTCGGCATACAACATTTGATACCTGCATAGCAAAACAGACATGTAGTGTATGATATTCAGTAGAGCAGATTTCATATGACTGTGAAAAACAGATGTGACGTGCCGTGACCGTTATGATTTTGGATTTCGAATGAATCTGTGCCGTGACCGTGCCATGCGCCTTGATTTTTCACAGTCATACGAAATCTGCTCTATAATCTATATTATTACTGGTAACTACATTTATAATGGTGTATGTTCACATCCACAAGTAAAGTGTAGCTGGCAGTGATGCAGCCAATATAAAGTGATGTGGGCTTGCATATTTTTTGTCAAGCTCTTGTATTTTGCAGAGTACTATGTACTTATTGACTGAGTGGGTGGGAGGGCCAGACAGGAAAATTTTAGGCTCGAGGTCATGGCAATGTGGACTGAGCAAGCCCGTGCTGAATGACCAAGAGCCAAATATTTTCCGTCCGAACTAACTTGGTCAATAAGCATTTGACCCACCCGACCCTCTACAGATAAAATTTTAGGTTTTTCTGGACCAGCTTACGCCATCACGTCCATACTCCATCACATGACTTTTTCCAATGGTTTTGTTACTGTAAGAGTGCATGAGTCAGGAAATATACCTACCCCTTGGCATTCCTCACAAATGCTTCAACATTTCTAAGACTATTTCTGGCGTTAAACCCACTGGCTTGTGGAGTACCATAACCACCTATATCCACATACATCTGACCAGGACCATGGGAGTGCACTAAACCAGGTGTATTGGTCAAGTACATGGGACATAGCCATAGAGGGTACAGCTACAGTACACAACTAATGTTAGTTAAATAGGGGAGTGCACTAAACCAGGTGTATTGGTCAAGTACATGGGACATAGCCATAGAGGGTACAGCTACAGTACACAACTAATGTTAGTTAAATAGATTAGAGATCACTTAGGTTGTTCTGCATGGACTCCTTCCATTGAATGTAATACAATATGAGCGGCCATGTTGTATTGTAGATCTTATACAACGCGAATATTGTATCCACAGATGTGCAAAATTATGTTCTACTATAATTTTCAAGATACCAGTAAGTTTGGCTGAGAAAATCAAAGTTATAGTCTATGCAAATCAAGACGATTTTGTATCAGAAATAACAGCTCTTCCACGGCTGTGATTTCTATTGTGTTTTCCTCATGAATTATTAATGAATATGATAAATGTGACCAAGCTGTTACCTTGAACTCTTTGTTGAAGCAAGCCAGAGCCTGGTCTAGCATTACCATGGGAATCAACATATCTTGTACCACATGGTGCTGCTCATACAGTTTCCGTAAAGTTTCCCCCTGCGTCAACTTGAGCAGAGAGATTTTGGGGGGCATAGACCAGCCCATTAAGTATCGCCAAACCACATTATTACCAAATGGAACAATATCCTTAAAAAAAGTTCATGGGATAATAAATCTGTATTAAATGTATCCAAAAGTGTTCCGTTTACAGTGATCTAGTACCTGGAGTTCCCAAAATAAGCTCCTAGTATGACGGTGGTAGTAATGTCTAAGGGGTATATACTCAGTCTTTGGTTCTGTAGTCTTCAGATATTGTTCAACATGCTTGAAGAACCAAGGCTTCCAGAAATGTCCAATGGAGTTAATCTAGAAAAATAATGTGTCAGAAATGACATTTACATAGATATTTTTGGGAAAGACGGCAGCAGCTCTAGCCACTATGTCCTAACTGAGGCATGGCGATTAGAATTAGAAGATAATCCCTTGAAATGCTACATAGTTATGTACCTTGTCATATTCTGGCTCATCACAGAATGTCCCTGTCATAATCACAGCTTCATTCTCTGAATACACCAATCCTTCCACAAACTCATTCTTCGTTGTATCCAGAGACTGTTGTGTAAAACTTTCCAAGATGTCTTTCTTGTGGTGAACGGGGTGGTATGACAGACGGACATATTTCTTGGCAGGAATAATGCTGATTTCCGCAGAAACAAGAAAACCGAGAGTCCCGTATGACCAGGGAATGGAGTAATACAGTTCAGAGTTCTCATCCTGAAGAATGAATGAATCATTGTATGAATGGAAAACAGAATGTACAAGCAAAAAGATAGCTGAATGAATAAGTGGATGAATAAGCAAATGAACAAATAAATGGTTGGATGAATGAGATAACAAAAAGTATAAATAAGTAAATGAAAAAATATCAACAGTTGAATGGATGAATTAATAGATGGATGGATAGATGAATAAATGGGAGATTGAAAGTAAATGCTTGTTAACCTGAATTAAAAAAACCGAGCTTTCGAGCTAGAAGGAATGTAATAAATAAATGAGCATAGATGGAAGACAATGTTATGGACTGTACATGCCATATTTGTGACGTGATCTTTTCCACATCCCATACAAGACTTCCTGGAGAATAGAGATTGATTAAAATGATGAATAGATTGATAAATAATACTACAACTAGACAATCAAATGATGTGTGAAGAACATGTAAAGCAATACAAACCTTGGTAGCATGTACAAGTCTTGACCATCTGCAAGGACAATGTCATATGCAACACAAATATGTTGAAACATGCACTCATATTTGTGTGACGATGACTCTATTCCACATCCCATTATAAGACCTCCTGGAGGGTGATAGAATAATTAGAATGGATGAATAGATTGATGGACCAACTAACTGACTGACTATTCACTCACTGACTCAATGTTTGACTGACTGAAAGCACTCACTCACTATTAAAAGGTCAGACTGACTGACTCCTAGGTTTACTGGAAGCTGAAAATAATTGACTGACTGAAACTGACTAATCAGAATTGATGGACTCCAGACGTATCATGTACACTCACTGACCGACTGACTGACTCCGGTCACTCACTGTCACTGAATAACTGACTGACTGACTGACTAATTATGTCCTTGTTTTATTGATGGACTCTCGAACTCACTCACTCACTGACGTTTCGGACTGAAGCTGACGGGCCCTCCGGTTTACTGGACTGAAAAGGTAACTGACTCAAACTGAAAGGCTGACTGTTGTACATGTTTACTTACCAGGGCACCCATTGATAGATCCGATCAGTAACTGAAGGGTCGTCATTAAAGATGTAATTGAGCGTATTATTATTATAACTGAATGACTGACCAATTAACTGACTCACACACTCACTGTTCGACTGACTGACTGGCCGACTCACTGACTAACTCACATGTCTGACTGATTCGGGTCTCACTACATCACGGGCGTTCTGTGACCCCCCTCCCCCCTCCCCATCGAAATTATATATAAAAATTATATATTATATGCATATTTTATATTATTTTCTTTGACTAGGGGATTCACAGAACGATTGATGTGTATGACCCGACTGATTCAGTGATTGATTGGACTGACTGACTGGTTGACTATTTCTGGAGCTCATGGGTGATGTACATAAATTTCTACATCGGTACATGTACCATAAACTGCTGCTTATAAGCCCTGGGCTTATACAAGTTCGTAAGGGCCGGTTTTTGGGGTGGGCTTATAAACGGGGGGGGGGGGGGGGGGGGGGGGGGGGGGGGGGGGGGGGGGGGGGGGGGGGGGGGGGCTTATAACCGGAATAAAAAAAAACGCTTCGAAATAAGCTGATAGATAAGTTCAGACGGTATAGCAGTATCAAAATACATTTTCAATCTACTGGTCTTTATTTAACATTTACAATAAACTCATGATAAATTCAATATTTGGAACAAAATTCAAAACTGTGTCTTGTTCCGCAATCTGTCCTAATTTTCAATTTGAAGTTATACCGTGTGTTCTGTGAAAATGTTTATATTAAGGAAACGAGGAAACGTAGAGGGGGGGGGAAACGTGAGGGGGGGGGAAACGTGGGGGGGGGGGGGGGGGGGGGGACTTATAACCGGCAGTTTACGGTATATTAATAAGACACGTGCTACGATTTAGAGTATAGCTTACCTACAGTTAAGTCATCCAATTCTGGTAAAACTGGCAAAATCCACCCAAGTGGCAGTAAAGTAGCAGTTAATTGACCCATAGTTACCAAAGGTTCCACCCTAACAACGCCCCGTTCAGTATCTACCTCCAAGATATCCATCAAGTTGACATGGATTTTCTTATGTGTCTGTTTATACTTGCCAACTCGAAGACTAACAGCCATCCAGCCAGGTCTTGCAGTACACATTCGTTTTACTCGGCCGTTCTTGTTCCAGTTTTGGATCTGTTCTTGCACATATTTGACTCGCTCTTGGTGTCCGCGCGGACTGCTGTGATATTTGAAAGCCAACCAGTTACGAACAGAGAGGAATAATTCGTATAATACAGAGAGAGGAAGAAGAAAAAGGCACACAAAGATCCATCTTTGCTTGATAATGATATGTTCTACGCCTTTTATCCATACATAGGCAGGCAAAAGAATGGCACAAAATAGTGCAAATGCAGACACCAAGCCGGACATGTTGAAACGTAAATGCACTTATCGCTCATGTGTCATACGCTTCGCTCCCGTATGACACATGACTGAGCCGTCTGGAAAATCAGGCTAAGCGTTGGGCTGCCTGTGTTAGAACCACAGGCAGCCCAAGCTGTGATCTTGTGAATAATTGTAGAGAATGTATGTAGAATTACAAAATAACGTATAATGGCACTTACGTTGTCAATAAAGGACTGAGAATTCACCACAGCGTTGATAATTTACTGTTCTATTGCCCTGATGTGGTAGTTTTGTCTCCTTTCTTTACAGGGTGAGGGGAGACATTAAAAAATGCTGAAATTCGCTGGAAATTTGTACAGGTATAGTAAATAAAGACCACAAGACACTACCACAGTTTCAAGTCTTTTATTACAGTATTTACAGGAGAAAATATTTTTACGATATTCTCCACAAAACCACTTGGGCTTCCTGTGGTCGAACCTCCCGTAAGCGACCACCCAAAATGTCAAACTTCGTGGTTGCTTACGAGAGGTGGTCGCTTACGAGAGGTTCCAACTATAGTGATTTGACTTGGAACTGAACTTTTGGTATTTTGGAAAACTGGTCGCTTAGGAGAGGTGGTCGCTTACGAGAGTGGTCGCAACCGGAGGTTCAACCCAAAACACCAATAATAAACATAATAATAAAGGTCTTTATTTGAAATATAAATATATCGCCTGTAAAATATGTTTTCTCCATTTAGCAGCTCAAACTGACGCATTTTTCCCAAATTCAGCTACCTATTTTCGGTGAAAACTGGAGAGAGAAAATAAAACACGAGAATTAAATGTTCAATTTTTATCTGAATCTTTTTGTGAGTTTATAGTTAGAACAATAAGAGATGCACCCCTCCAGTCCAATCACACTATAAATCGACGGTCAAACTTCATCAGTCGTTTTGAAAGCAGTCAGCCTTGTTGTCGGCACGGTCGCTTCGGTACGGAAAAAAAATGGCTCTATTTTCCAATTTTAATTTTATTTTGTAGTTTCGAAATAAATTGGTTTTGAAAACTCCAGAACACAGTCACTAACCAAGGCCCTCTGCAGCCCCTATGACGTTAACATCATTGCGTGAGGAAGACATCAAAAATTTATTCCAAAAGAATTAGTTTTTGTTATGTTATTTTGAGCATAGGGCAGGAGCAGAGGACGTCGACTTTGTCTCTTAACCGGTAACTGATACCAGCTTCATTCTTGGCTTAGAACCGAGTGATGAAACGTGTAGCCAGATTCGACAATTACTTTCATGCCATCTGCGTTGCCTAGTTTTTGAATTTTAACATATAGATGCTCTTATGATAATTGTGAGGCGAAGCAGGAGATTAAGGTTTTATAATTTACAGCGAGAATGAAAGCAGTGTCGACTCACAAGTGGTTTGTGTTATTTCTCAATGGTAAGTTGCCTTTGAAATCAACAGTTTATTTTTATTTTTGTCAGTTTATTTCATTTAGAGGCAAATACGAGCTGAAGGGTTTTACGCCTTGGCCGAGCGATATGAAATGCGAGGGCTGGGATAATTTTATATAGGCTGACACCTCACGGAATTCGAAACTGAGTTCGGTTATAGCATAATATTCATTTACAAACGTAGGTAATTTTTGTTTTACTATTTCTCAATCTCAACATATAATTTTTGCAATTAAATTGAACAAGTAAACGACCAAGCTATATAGTATCGCTATCTCAACTGAACTGACATTATTTATCCTCGCAGCACGAAATATAGATCGAGCCTCCGATAATTAAAGTCACACACCGCAAAACAATTAAGTTTGAACAATATAGTACATTTTCAACTTAATATAGTACATTTATTAGATCTTTTTAAAATGCACATCTAAAAATTGGGATTGTTCCGTGATGTCTTCACAAATTTAATTAAGTTTTATACAAAACATGCAAATACTTTAATATAGTCAAATCGGTTGTGTACTTTTACCTGTCAAAGACCAGCACGAAAGTATACTTTGCCCACGAAACTAGTTTCAACAATTTTGGTTCGACGTTTAATTTTTTCTTCAGAACGCAATTTGAGGGTTTTGAACTGCATGTAAAATCATAGGATCTCAAGCGATATCATAAGTTTGTTATAATTACTTGAGCTTTTGTTGAAGTTTAATGGTTATTGACACAACAACTCCGTAGCAAAACATCAAGTAGATTTTTTAAGAAGAAGAAATTAAGAGAAATCATCACTAGAAAAAGGGAGGGAGGGAGAAAGGAAGTAGGAAACGATAGAAAGAACATGAAAAAAGTAAGAACAGAAGGAAGGAAGGAAGGAAGGAAGGAAGGATCGAAGGAAGGAAGGAAGGAAGGAAGGAAAGAAGGAGGGAAAAGGAAAGAAGAAATTGGTATGATACCCAAAAAATGGTCAATTTTGAAAGAAACTTGAAACAAATATTTGGGTTGTATCTGACCAGAAATTTACCGTATATTAATGTAGTAGGCTTTATTTTAAGCATTTAAAACTCTTTATATCTGTTTTTTGTATATTTTTAAGCATTGTTGTTGCGTTGCTAAGGGCAACGGATTTGTTTACGCGTCGATTTCAACGAGAAAAAGCCATGAAAACGCCCGGAAAACGTTATTTTCGCTATATTTCTGTATGTTGGGATTCCTGTGTTGAGAAGGACTGGAAATAGCCTCGTTCCCATGAGCTTAGCATATTTTCTAGCGCCATTTTCTATAAACGTTTATAACACTTTCAAATTCTGTATTCCTTCGACTTTATATTGAGAAATCATGCCAAAATTTGCTTCCAAAAGAAACAAGAAGCGAAGATTTAGTGGTAATAGGTATAGTAGGTGTTCTAACATCGATTCTAGCGCTTCGGTCGGGTTAGAAAATAGTCCGAATGGATCGAAAGACATCGATGAAAACAATGACGCCGAGCAAGTATCGGAGCAAGAATCTGCCTCATACAGAAAGCTTAAAACGAACATTGTGGAAGCCAAGCAAGCAGAAACGATTGTAGAAGAACCCGAAGGGGACTTTGAGCCAATAATTACTGGTTATCGCTTCTGTGACATGGAAATTATGGCAGATGTGTTCGTTCACTTGAGATGTGGAGAGTGTGGACAGTTTAGCCTCGTGTTAATGGAGGATGATCTAAATAGAAATGGTTGTGCCTCAAGCCTACGACTTCTGTGCGAGAATTGTGGCTGGAAGCATTTATTCAGCACTTCTAAACGCCAGGGGAAAAGCTTTAAGGTGAATAGAAGGCTAGTGTATGGCATGAGAGCTCTGGGAAAAGGACATGCTGGTGCTAAAAAATTCTGCTCGTTGATGAACATTCCTCCGCCTCCTACGGCCAGATCATTCACCAAGAACTCACGTGTTATCGGTAAACATGTCAAAAAGGTTGCAAAGGAGAGTATGCAAAATGCTAGCAAAGAAATCAAATGTTTGAAAGGCCAGCAAAACTCAGATGAACCTACAGACTGTGCTGCTTCATTCGATGGGACATGGCAAAGAAGAGGCTACTCTTCCCATAATGGATGTGTTACTGCAATCTCTATGGATACTGGTAAAGTTATTGATGTTGAAGCCCTAAGTGTATCATGTAAACAATGCCAACTTCATGAGCACTTAGATAAAAACTCTATTGAGTACCAAAGATGGAGGGCTGATCACATTAATTGTAAAGCCAATTTCAAGGGATCAGCACCTGCAATGGAACCGGAAGGGGTAGACAGAATGTTTAAACGGTCAGTAGAAGTGAACAATCTCAGATACACTGAGTTTTTTGGAGATGGTGACAGCAAAAGCTTTAATAGAGTGAAAGAGGTTTACCAAGCTGATGGGATTATTGTTGAAAAAAGAGAGTGTATTGGACATGTGCAAAAGAGAGTTGGGACTGCGCTCCGCAAACTGAAACGTGACAACCCAGGGCTTGGAGGAAAAGGAAAGCTGACAGATGCTCAGATTGACAAGTTACAGAATTATTATGGCATTGCAATTCGGTCTAATGTTGGAAATTTGCAGGGAATGAAAAAGGCAATACATGCAAGCCTGTTTCATTGTGCATCTAAAGATGCCATGCCCCTCCACGACCATTGTCCTACTGGTAGCAACAGCTGGTGTAAATTCCAGAAAGACAAGGCCAATGGAACCAACACATTCAAGCATGGATCTGGCCTTCCCTTAAATGTAATTGCCAAAGTCAAGCCAGAATATGTTAGACTCAGTGACGAGAACTTGCTAAACAAATGTTTGCATGGCAAGACTCAAAACCAGAACGAGTCTCTGAATGGCATGATCTGGCAGCGACTCCCCAAAGAAGTCTATGTCGGCAGGGAGATATTGGAACTGGGCATGTATGATGCTGTTGCCCACTTCAATATTGGCTCTACAACAGTTCTCAAGCTTTTGCAGGGACTAGGAATTTCTCCTGGCAAGTACACCCAAGCAGGATGCAAGCGTCAAGATGAAACGAGGGTTCAGCTTGCTCAATATAAAAGTCAAGTAGCTACTAAAAAGAAAAGAAAAGTTCTCAGAGGCAACAAAAAGAGAAAGAATGACAAGAACAAGCAAGCAGAGGGTCTAACATATGCACCTGGACAGTTTTAGAGTGCTAGAACTAGAGTGTTATGCTCTTTTCTTCCTTTGATAGTTTTGAAGAAATTTCAAGTTGTATTTTCTCTAAACATCAAATTCCGTGCAACAACTGAGATTGTAACAAAGATATCTTTATAAGGATTTCATGGATTTGCTTGATTTTTGCAGTGACAAACCTACACATATTCCTTTATACAATGAACTAGAATCAGCACATTCTGTGCAATATCTGCTGCACAAACAAAATAATTGTATTGCCTTTCTATGCCGTTGAGTCATAACACTATATTTTTTGTGCTAATTTCAAAAGTATTCATCCTAAGTAGTTTTCTTTAGTTCATTGTATACAAAACATATTAAGAAATATGCAACAAAAGTTTCATTTCCATTGATTAAAAGGGAAAGGAGTTATAGCTGCTAGAAAATGGCTGCCGGACGGGGGTTTGACTACCCCCCCTGGTTACCATGGCAACTAAATCAGTCAAACATGTGCTCAAAAAGATTCTCTTGTCATGTAGATAAATTGTGTTAAGTTTTATTTTGTTGGCACATTTATTAAAATAACTCCATTTTTGAGGTATACCACCTTAAAGGGAGCCGAGAAAGTAAAAAAGAAAGACGGACAAACAGACAGAAAGAAAGATACAAAATAGAATGAATGAAAGAAACTGGATAGAAAGAAACAGAGAAAGAAAGAATGAATGAATGAAAGACAGAAACTGAGAAAGAAAGAAAGAAAGAAAGAAAGAAAGAAAGAAAGAAAGAAAGAAAGAAAGAAAGAAAGAAAGAAAGAAAGAAAGAAAGAAAGAAAGAAAGAAAGAAAGAAAGAAAGAAAGAAAGAAAGAAAGAAAGAAAGAAAGAAAGAAAGAAAGAAAGAAAAAGAAAGAAAGAAAGAAAGAAAGAAAGAAAGAAAGAAACTGAGAAACAAGGAAAATAATTTTGAGTACACGACTCCTGGAATGACTAACTAAGATGGCTTTTGCACGTACCTGCAGGTTAAATAGTGAGCTCTAAAAAAGCAAACAAAGCCATGTATATGTAGGTAGGCGAGGGCATTGCTGGTAGGCTGTGGGCAAGAGATGTTTTACAACACTTGCTCAGCTAATTAAAATGTGTGGTTTATTTGCATAAAAATTAATATTTTACAAGAGCGTTTTTGTTTAACAGAGTCGCATCGCTTAACTAACTGGCTACTTTCTAAATGATGAAATTACCGTTTTTGAAACCATTTTCCTTTTATTTCTCAATAGTGTTTTCTACCGCAAGTCATCACTGATGTCATCACGCTATCTTGTCTCTCGTCACACATGTCCGTAGATGTGGATTTGAAGTACTTTACGGACAGACTTGATCCACTGTCCCTGCATTTACGAGATCACAACTGTATACCTCATCATCACGACAAGACGAAAGCATCATTTCGAGTTCCACTTCATGGATGTGGCACAAGGCGAATTACTCACGACCAGTTATTGATCTACTCGAATACTGTTCGTAATTCCGATCACAATACCACGATTGAGATTTCTCGTGTTCCTCACATCCGTTTGCCATTTGGTTGCACTTATCAAAATCGATACTCGTTCGTTGTAGCTGGAGGAGGATCTGACAAGCGTCGCGTTTTGACGAGGAAAAAAACAGTTGGAAAAGTTCCCTCGGTTCCTCAAGGTTTAGGTAAGTTTCTCAAATTTTAAAGTCCTGTTCGTCTAGGACCCGCGAATGTGACCGTGGCAGTGGTATATGTTTGGAGAGAAAACCTCATAGGGCAACCACCACCTCTCAATAGCGACCATCTCTCTTAAGCGACCATTGTCTATTAGATCTAGATAAGATTCAAACACTTTCGTTGACACAAGGTGGTCGCTTATGAGAGGTGGTCGTTTACAAGAGGTTCGATCGGATGCCATTTTTTTCTACTGCGCATAGGAGCTCTGAGAACGAGAATGAGTACGCGTTGTATAAAACTGAACGATGGACGTAACTGCTAACGCCCGGCAGACGTTAAAATGGAGATCAGTTTGACTGAACGTCTACTGTACCAGTTAAATTGCGTCGACCCTTGGAGTCCATTCGCCGCCCATGTATGATAATAAAAAAGATAAAAGTTATTTTCGTTTTCTTTTCCAGAAAGAGCATCCATCGTGTCCAGTAGCTGTTCTCATCTTTACTCACGAGTCTATTTGTTATCTTTACATGTGGCCGTTACCATTGTTACCCTCGCTCGCATTGATTATTGACAAGTGACCAAAAAGAACTATGGGTTCACAAAATTATATTTAGTAAATTCTTAGTAAAGAATGTAAACCTTTGCACCTTTCCTTTGCATGTGTACTAAACGTAACCAGAGTTCCTTTAGATCGTGAAAACAAAAAAATTAAAGCATTTTTATAAAGAATTTTGTGGACCCATAGTTCCTTTCGGCGTGCAATCTCCAATCGTCATTCAACATTCTTCCCGTCAACGTTTTTTTATACTCGATTTTCGCTTCAGGAATGGGTTGTTTTGAGATCGATATACAGTTGAACCTCCCGTTGCGACCACTCTCGCAAGCGATCACCTCTCCTGAGCGACCAGTTTTCCAAAATACCAAAAGTTTCCAAGTCAAATCACTGTAGTTGGAACCTCTCGTAAGCGACCACCTCTCGTAAGCGACCGCGACCACTTTTAGAGCTGAAATTTTTCGTATTCTCAGTTGAGTAGACGGAAATATCATGAGTCGGAGGACAAAGCATTGTACCAGACTGTACTCTATCAATCCTAAGACAGACCTTAACAGTAGTATAATTTATTTCCTAGTCTCTCAAGAACAGTCAACAGTGTAAGGGGTGGACCATTAGACTATTGATGGGGGGGTTGCACGAATCCCAAAATAAATATCGAGCAAGCCTTTCCTAAGGAAAAAAAAAATCGCGCAACACATAAAGGAAGGGAAAAAAAAATCGAGCAAGCAATGTAGCCGATTTCAATATATAAATATTAAAAGACGATAAAGATCATTTGATTTTAATAATACACCAGACTCGTTCCTAGTCGTTACTTTAATACCGTGGAAAGGGAAGTAAACCGGACCGGAAAGAAACCGGGAAAAAAATGGAAAGTGCGCAAAGGCGCCTGGGAAGGTGGGGCGCAAAGGCGCACGGGAAGGAAGGAGAATTATGGAATTTTTAAGAAGAGTGAAGGTCGAAACGTCTATTTATTAAAGTTTTGTGGACGTTAGAAGTTGGCTGCTTTCAACTCTCTCCTACATTATTTAAGATACAGCCATTCTGGCCATTCTGGCTGCTACGAAATATATCAAATGTATACTACAACGTTTCTGCAATCACTCAATTGCAGAAACGTTGCCAGTACATTTTGTATTTATACTGAAATATCTAATAAGATGCGGCAAAATGTTATTCATGCTAAAATACAACTGTTTCAACACAAAATAGTGCTGAAAACTATTGTGTTGCCCTTGCTGGATGCGATACTAATCTAAAATTGATGATTAATGATATATTAGAAGATAATAAGTGATGTTTCACACTTTGTATCTCTGTCATTAGACTTGTATCTCATTAGATAGTTGTATAAATGTATTCTTACTTAACAACCTTTCTGCAATCGAGTGTATATAAAATATATACAAAATAGATAGATATAAATATAGAGTGCAAACCATATGTCCGTGAAACAGTACTAACTAATTAGTACTAAATAGCACTGATGAAACAATAGAAAACAATGGAGATAACACTATTTAGTACTATTTAGTAATAGTACTATTTCACGGACATATGGTTTGCACTCTATATACAGCCTTTTGCAAAAATTATGTCGCGACCAAGTATATCAGTATATCACTATACGGCACTATATACCCGAAGATTTATACTATCAAATGAATGTGAAAATAACGTTTGTGTGTAGATTGTATCGTATTCATGACTCTCCAATCCACGCTTGTACAGTCAACCATCTTGAAATGCGTGTACGGGTAGCGTTCGGGCATGCGGAACTCACACGGGTATATAGTGATATACTGATATACTTATATACTTCTATACTTGGTCGCGACAGAATTTTTGCAAAAGGCTGTATATAAATCTTAAAAAGGAATCTTAGTTTCCTTTTAGAAACAGTAACAATAGTAAGTATTAAATATTTTCTTGATTGAACATAATTATTATTCAGTTATTGGCCATAAGACGGCACTATAAATTCTATGTTAATGCGAAATTTTTGTAAGGTAAACTTATAAATTTATAAACTTGAGGGAAAAAAATATCGTGCAAGGTCAAGGTCCTTGAAAAAAATAACGTGTTGAGCTAGGAGCAAAGAAAAAAAAATCGAGTAGCCAAAATTCATGCAACCCCCCCCCCCCCCCCCCCCCCCCCCCCCCCCATCAATAATCTAATGGTCCACCCCTAACGGAACTATAGTATATAAATCAAAGTACAGTATACTGATTCGTGAATCAGTTGTACATGCACTTTCGTTGCATTTTATAACACAATAACTCAGTTTTGTAGACTTTGCTTGGTTATTTGTGAAGTATGTTGTTTTTGTTTATTTCAAAGTAACAAGTATCATTACATTTTGGAAAGAAAATATTTTTGTGGCTGCAGTATTTTAAAAAGTTATTAGTGTTGTATATGGGTTTAGATGGGTTTAGATGGGTTTAGATGGGTTTAGATGGGGACGCATAACTCTATAGAACTGTGGTTGTAAACTTGTATAGTAATGAAGCAAAATTAATACCCCCTATGGTTTGAATTCTCGTAAGCGACCACCTCCCGTAAGCGACCACAAAGCTTGACATTTTAGGTGGTCGCTTACGGGAGGTTCGATCGACTGTATCACCAAGACTGAAATAATTGAAATTCCACGAAAGGAAAGGCTTGCAACTTCTAGTCCAATGTGTTGCTTGGTATCCTTGGATCCTTCTACTGGGAGCTCGTCGTTGGACAATTGCCTTCTTCAGTATTCAATATACAGTCAATGTCATTATAAAGGTTGTCCACCTCGGAAAAGCACATTTACACATTTGCACTTTTACACATTTACAAGCGCTTAAATACAATTTTCCACCTGAAATCTTCTTTATAAGGCCGCGGCATTCTTATGGCAGTCTGCTGATCATGAATCTATCGACTCTGAAACGAATATATATACACGTGATGTTGCGAATGTGTAAATGTGCAAATGTGTAACTGACGTGCTTTTCCGAGGTGGACAACCTTCATGACATTGACTGTATTTATTGCGACCAGTGAGCGAGCCCCAGCGAGCGAACTGGGAGCAAAACTAATCTTTGGTTGGGCTTCCTGTGTATTCAGATGCCAGCTCGATTCTCGATTTGTGTTTTTCAGTGGGTGGAGAAAGATTTTTTTCACGTGACTTTTGCCCTGACGTCATATATCGTACGTTCCCGTCGTTCATTTGGGCATTTGTGACTCGCGATCTCGTGTTCAGAGTGGATTCGAAGCCTTTTTGCTCGTACTTTATATCCGATTTTTCGATGGAATTATGTAAAGATCTTCATTTATTGTTGACGATCGCTTTAGTTAGCAACATATCGAGGGGAAGGCAATGTTATTTTATTAGTCTTTCAGCTCTGTTGTGTGCTAAGTCGCTGCACTGATTGTCACTGTGGACCGCAACATATAAAGTGGACACCGTATAAATGCTAGCTCTTGGAAACCAAGTCATCCCAGATGCAGAGACATTGTCACTGAATTATCTGCCTAACAGCTCGTTCGTTTTATATCGTGCCGCCAACCGTACCAAACTTTATTCTAAATTCAAGATATAGGTGTTCATAAGAGACCGTTCATAAGTGTAGCAAAATGAATACATGAAAATCGATAAAGTACGTACATTGATAAAGAAAAAAAGTGTATGTTGATTTTTATTGATTGATACTAATGTCTTTCTTCAGTGATAATAATTGCCGTCGGAGCGAAGCGTAGATGGCTTATAAATTCTATGTCAATAGATTTCTAAACACGGGCTTGCAATAACTAGCCTCCTCATGACAGCGGCAATCACATCTCTGTAAAAATCAACCAATCAGAATGGACCGTTCCCACGGCTGAAATGGACAAGAAACGATCGCGAAATCAAAACATTTTTACGTACATGGAGGATTGTCAATTTGTCTTGGTTTTCGAATTCGGAGGTCGCAATTTTTGACCTATGGTTAGCCTAGTATATTATATATATTCTATGACAATGATCCATTCTCCACATGACATTCAACATTTCTATCATTGAGAACATTCCATGCAATGCAAACTCATTCTGAGTCAGCAGATAATGGCATCATTGGCATTACTGAGTACGTCGTGTCGTCACTTCCGCTTCATGCAATGCGTTGCGATTAGTCCGACATAATCCCCCTTGCCTTCTAAACGCGCTGAAAGCACACACAGGAAACATTGTCTTCAAAACATGGCTACCGTGAAGATTGGGAGATTGTATACATCTGGTGGAGTTCTGAAATCGGCTGGTGCTTTGGCGAAGTTTGGAGCAAGAAACACTCGATTATACAGTGTTTTATACGCTCCAGCTGCAGTGAAGATCAGACAGCCTGCAAAATGTGCCAGTATTTTTACCATTTCTTCACCATCCCCGGTGAGCAGCCTTTTATCAATCTAAAACAATACTTACTGCGATTCTCAGTAATATGCGAACTCAGACATTCAAGAAGTTGCATGGCTTGTAATTTGTTTTTTCGCCTGTCACGGTCAACATAAAAAATGAGTTGAATTTGATTGACAGAAGCGAAAAGCCAAGTTCCAGCCGACTGTTTGAATGTCTGAGTTCGCATAATATTGGACTTATATAGAACAAAACCTTCATAGGCAGAAAGAGCAGCCAAAACCATGTATCTCAGCCGAAGCTTTAGTTAAAAGAAGTTTTAGATACGAAGATATGAGCGATCGCTTATAGAGTGCAAACCATATGTCCGTGAAACAATACTAACTAATTAGTACTAAATAGCACTGATGAAACAATAGAAAACAATAGATATAACACTATTTAGTACTATTTAGTAATAGTATTATTTCACGGACATATGGTTTGCACTCTATGCTCATAATTTAGTTAAAATGTAATTATGCCATCTTAATTGGTGTCCCATCGAGGCCAAGTCACGAAGACTGAAAATCATGTTTATATTGCAAACACTTCAATTTTTAAACAGCTACATTCATCAAAATAAAGTTACCCATCATCTACTAAGTTAAAATCGTATTATTTCAAACGAATTTTCCTATTTTTACGGCTTTGAAAATGCGCGTGACAGTATTGCGTGACAGAATTTGACTCGCAATAAATCGAAAACAAAACATAAATTACCAAATTATGTTGGTAAGACTTTTCTTATAACGACATAAACAAGATATCCAACAAACAGTTTTGTGAGGTGAATAGTTTGGATTTTAGCTTTTTGATGACGTCACGTGAAAACCGAGACATATTCACCACACTGGACGTTTATTCCCGAGGAGCTCTGGGAACGAGAACGACTATGACCTCACAGAATCCTGAAGAATTCTGGGACTACGAAAAGGTTCATAATGTCCATTGTTTTTAGGGGTTAAAATGGTAGTTAGTGTTATCCCAGTACTTTTCAGTATTTGCCTGTAAATAAAATTATGATCTACTTGTCAGGAAACTAAATTTCATTTAGAATTGGTACCTTTCAGGGGAGTATTTGTTGCCACGCCCACAAGGTCTAGATTCTGGTACCTTTTAAGGGTTAATGTTCAAAATTAATTCCAACAAGTGAAGCATGAAGGACATTAATTCAATACATTTATTCATGTCTTTGTATGGAGGATATATCAATTCTAAAAGGTTTTGTTATATACTATGTGAAAGATCAGTGATGCATTAATGCATTATATATTTCCATTCCAGGTTCGTACTTTGTACACAAGTTCATCCTGTCATCAACATCTTTCTAACTTCAAACAGACTAAAGATGCTGATGTCGTTACAAGCACAAAAGTCAAAGAAACTTTATCCCACGTAATGCCACATCCAATCTGGTAGGTATATTTGGGCTTACGGTAATTTGCGAAACGAAACAGGAACAAAACGAAACGGAACTTGTGCATGATTGTGTTAAGAACCCCCTTATTAAGTCAGTTTTAAACACAATATAACTTAAGACCATCTTATTCATTTTGTCTTATTAGTGAGCTAGATTAAAGACTTTATACAATTGCAAATGTTTTGATTCATATAGGGGTTTATAGAATCCAGATATTCAGGCATAATAATAATTCTCTCCCATTTATAAAATTATTATGTACATAGAGAGAAAGAGAGAGAGAGAGAGAGAGAGAGAGAGATGTATACTCAACTGACCCGCCTCGATTAGCTTGCTATACCTCTCGGGTCAGAATCTTGTAAGAAAATTCAAACAATAATTCAATAAATGTTCAGAGAGAAGTCATTATTTATTGAGGGTGACAGTACGTACCAGCCCTCCCCATATTTAACTCCCCTCTGCAACCCGCCCCAGCCCCCATCACTGCTCCCCCCTCCCCCCTCCCCCTCAAGCTTAACAAAAAATGATATACATATATTGATACATTAATGGTTACTTTTTCAGGACAGATTATGATGTTCAAAATGTTGTAATTACCCATCAAGTACCTGAGACAAAAATTGACAAGGTAGTATAACCCAGAGTATTGTACATTTAGTTTATTTCTTTACGCGGTTTTAACTTTAAAAAGTTTCATTCTATTCACACTTGTGTGATTGTTATACACTGGCTGTAAATTCAGACAGCAGATCGAGGCATGTGCATGCAGGGTTAATCTCGAGTCAGTGTACAGGGGTATAGGCAGAGGGGTGGATCGAGGGCCCCAGGGTGCCTGTGAAACCCTCCCTCCCCCACTCCCCTTCCTCTGGGTCTACGCTTTAAATTTAAATGTGTTTGAGGAGGGAGGGGCTGAGTCAACAAAACCAATCCGACCCGATCCGATCTGATGATCCGATCCGATGATCCTATCTGCGATCCTATCCAGGTTTTGTTGACACCGGGGGAGGGGGGGAGATTTGGTGGTGAATGATATGGAGTGTGACCCCCACCCCCCCCCCCCCCCCCCCCCCCCCCCCCCCCCCCCCCCCCCCCCCCCCCCCCAATGGACAATCCTGGCTACAATGTACCCCTGGTATAGATTATTCACAAATACCAACGAGAACAAGAACAAATGTTGTTGACATTGGACAATATAAACAATCTTCTATAATTCCATGGGTTAATGGAGGTGTTCTATTGTCTAATGTCAACAACATTTGTTCACATTCTTGTTGGTATTTAATTGTGAATAATTTACACTGACTCAATGCTTATAGCACTGCAAACATGCGTCTTAATGTCAATAATAATAATAACATTATATATATAGTACCCCACAAAGTCTCGGTGCTTTACAAGATAAACTAATCTAAAAATCAAGGTCAAGGAGTTAATTACAATGGTGTTAAAACAACTCGAAACTGTAACTGCTGCATATGAGTGAATGCATGAATATGTTTTGTAGTCTTTCTCTCTAATACCAATTTTTATGCATTTTTCCCCCTTATCAGGCAGCATACTATAGTGTACAAGTTCTTAGAACAATGTTTGACCTGGTGTCTCTATTCAAGATAGGACCCATGACAGAGAACAAGTGGTTAAAGTAAGCACACTGGCTTGAGATTTTAAAAGACCTTAAAATACCTACAAGCTGTGACATATTGTACCCTAATTAAACCACTCGGCCTCATCATCGATGCTTTATGATTTAATTGGCACTTATAGATGATGAATGACTATAAAAAAAACTCTAATAGTCAAATCAGATTTGAGTGATTGTGATTGCTACAATTATATAAAGCTATAGTCAAGAACATCTGACCCTTCATATGCATCTTTCCACTTCTGCACCTTTCAGTAGATAATCATTCTTTTTGCTTAGGGGGCAAACACTAAGTGTTATATGTTTAAATAATAATAAAAAAGCTTAAGTTGACATTGGCAGAACATTTGAGCCCATGGATTAATATTCATGTTTACCATGTACATGTATGCACTCCATATATGAAGTATACTTGCATGCTTCTTGCATAGTGACTGCATGAAGTAAACAAATTGATATTTCTTGATCCTAATTTGCAGTCGTATTATAATGTTGGAAACTGTAGCTGGTGTACCTGGAATGATTGGTGGAATGGCCAGACACCTAAAGTCCCTGCGTAAACTGGGCAGGGATGGTGGTTGGATTCATACTTTATTGGGTAAACAATAATATTAGGAAAATGTATGTTATTGAGATGTATTGGTTAATCCTACTTTAGGGTTTAATTCCCCTATATAGTGACACAGCTTTGACAAAGAAAGAAAAGAAGACTGAAAGAAAGAAGATTGCAAGAAAGAAAGAATGAAATAGAGAATGAATGAATGGATGGATGGATGAATCTTCTTTATTTATAAACATGCACTCATTTGAAGGGGGTGCATACTTATCAAGGAGGGCACTTTTTTCATAAAATCTTTGGACCAAAAACAACATACAGTCATTTGCAAAAATTCTGGCCGCTACGAAATATCAATATATCAATATATCGGGTGCATTATGGGTAATTAAATAATTGAAAATTCCCCTTAAAGCGGGTTAACGCCAGTAAAGTTGGTAGAAATATTTAGTATAATGTTTATTTTAGTCTTACGTTTGTTGTTTGTAAATTTGCTTCATTTAATAAGTTAGGAAACTCAAAATAGTATTATTTTTGCCAATGACTGTAACACAAATGCTTAGTTTATTGTACTGTCATCATGTATGTTTGCAAAATCTTGTAAGAGCATTGATCGAGTGTCATCTGTTGCTCCTAAAACTATTTATTATTATTATTATAATTATTATTATTATTATTATTATTATTATTAATGTTTCATATTTATTGTTTGTATTTTAATATCTTAATTTAGTTAATTATTATTAATGTTTAATTTTTCATATCATTTGCAATTATTGTAGAGGAAGCAGAGAATGAACGCTTGCATTTGATGACAGCTCTTGAACTCAAACAACCGGGGCCAATGTTTAGAGCAGTTATAATAGGAGCACAGGGTATGTTTGTACAAATATATTTTACATTCCAAAACTCATTAATAATTCAAACAAACAAAATCACTACATGTTGATGGTTTGAAAATATGCTTTGATCCCATCGTTCCCTTGATCCTTCCTCTCTTCCATTGTCCATCTCCCTCTCTTCCTTCCTCTCTCTCTCCCACCATTCATCTTTCCACTTCTGCACCTTTTCGTCCTCCCTTCCTTTCTTTCCCAGTCTTGCTCTTTCCATCTCTGAACCTCTGCACCCTCTTCCTTCTTCCCTTCGTTTGTCTCCTCATCCCCTTTCCTCTGTTCCTCTCTCTCCCTTTCCTCTCCCACTTTTCTATATCCCTCATTCAATCATTCATTTATCTATTTATCAATAATATTTTGCAGGTGTTTTTGTCAACATGTTCTTCGTTGCGTATATGTTTAGTCCACGATACTGCCATAGATTTGTTGGTTATTTAGAAGAAGAAGCAGTCAAGACCTACACATACTGTCTTGAAGTAAGTTCACCTCCATTTTAAAGTGTATACACATACAGCACATACACAGTAATGTTTCTTGAGTGTCAGCTCTTTTATGGCTATCAAAATACACCTGAAACCTGATTCGTTGTGCAATTTGATAATGATAGAAATTGAAGGAAAGTTGATGTACTAAAAAAATTAGCCATGAAAATATTTCAGAGCAATTAGCCCTAGAAAGGAATGGAGAAAGAAAGATAAAAAAGATTTTATTCCAAAAAGATTTGAACCCACAACCTCACTCTCACTGATAGTGGATTCATCATATTCATGTGTTTTTTGTTTTCATGCAGTGCATTGATAATGGCAAGCTACCTGCCTGGAAACACAAAAAGGCACCAGACCTTGCTATTACTTACTGGAGCCTTAAGGTACAGGCATGTCTTAAATTAATTAGCAGAAATGTGCTTAGGAACAGATTTATGTAGCTTTCCCCACAGTGGCTTTTAGGCGTGTCATACACGGTGGCACCCCCCTTTTTGGTGGCCCCTGAACATGGCAGTGAAGGAGGCACTGTGTCCCATTCCATGATGCTTTAGTGCACTAAGTATATTCTCTTACACTGCAAAAATCGAAATTTTGCAGACATTTTGCAAAGGAGGTTAAATTTAAACGAGATAATAGATGTAAAAAAAAACAGTAATAATAATGCAGATACAATTCAAGGTAAAATCACAGGCAGCCCAACCATTCCTTTTGAGGCTACTAAATAATTCAATAAAATGATATTTGCATCTTTTTATGGGTTTCCTGTGGTAGAGCGCGTGTGCGCAACGCATATGTTGTATTATGTCCTGTGTGCGTCCCACAAGACGCGCGCCCGCAGAGAGTGCATATTGTACATAATATGCATTGCGGCGTGCGCGCTCTACCACAGGAAACCCATAAAAAAGACGCAAATATCATTTTATTGAATTATTTAGTAGCCTCAAAAGGAATGGATGGGCTGATTGATTGATTTGTCATCAGTTGATCTCCTCGCCATCCCCTCCCTCTAAAACAACATTACTGTATAACCCAGGGTACAAATGAAAGACAAACTAATAAAAACATTACTTTCAGGAGGATGCAACGATGAGAGATACTATTCTAGCCATCCGTGCTGATGAAGCTCACCATCGTGTAGTCAACCACACTCTTAGCTCACTAGAATTAGACGAGCAAAACCCTTTCCATTCTGGACAAAGGAAATTATAGATGAATCATCTTCCCTGAGTAACAGTTTATCCTTACTCTGCCGTACTCTCCAGGGGGAGGGGAGAGCAGAGAATGTACATATTGCTAAGAAGTTTTATGTTGATTTTTAATATAAAGTAGATGAAGGGATGAATGTAGGGCTGTCCACAAGTTGCTCCAAATTGTTTAAAAAGATGCTCAAAATTTCTCAGAAAGTTGCTCAAAAGTTGCTCCAAAACTCTAAAAGTTGCTCAAAAGTTGCTCCAAAATCTTAAAGTTGCTACAATGTTGCTTCGTATTTACTATAATAAGATGCTAATTACCCAATCAAAGGAATATTTCTAACCATTTTTCTTTTTTTCATATAATATAGCTTGTTAACAGGAATTTACAACATTTTCTTTTTTATAGACGGCAAATGCAATTTCACACTACCACCCTCCCCTCCCTCCCCTCTTTGCCACCCTCCCCTCCCCTGTCTATGCAAAATATTTGTATTTTTACTTTATTTTCATAGTTTTCATTTCCTTTCTTCATTCATTCTTTATCTTTATCTCTCTACCCACATTTCATTTGATTTTTTACTTTCTATTTTTCATCCTTTTTTATCATTTCACATGCAACCACTGTTCTCTCTTTCTTTCCATATGTAGTATGCCTTCTATAAAAAGTAACCACTGACCACCTGAATCGCCTTTTCAAATAACCACAGGCAGCCCACTACTACTCCAAATGCACTACACTGCAGCATGCTGTTTACAAACTGTATTATGAACCATTAAGCGAAATAAACCAATTTTAGTACTTAATTGGCCTGTTTAATTTGCTTTAATTTGTGGAAATGGTTAAGAAAGAAAGAAGTTGCTCAACAGAAAAAAAGTTGCTCGAAATAAAAAAAGTTGCCCGAAATCGGAAAAGTTGCGCAAAAGTTGCCAAGCAACTTGTGGACAGCCCTAGATGAATGTGAGTCTCACAGTAGGACTTTCTCGACAGGCAGGTTATTTTTTTCCAAACTTCTTGGCGTGCAATTTTTTTTTTCATCGTCTAAAGCTTTGCAAGATTTCTTTTTTACGCGATTATTATAACAGGTCTTATAAATCACATAAAATCTCAATATTCGCAATAGCGGAGTTTTATATGGACATGGTTAATAGATAGTTTTACCTATAAATAAATTCACCTGCTGACGCACCACGCACGTAAATAAAACTTCATAATTTTCATATCTCCTCTCTTGGGGATATATCAGTATGTGATGGAAAGCAGGGGCGTGGCATGTTTTTTTCCAATGTACTCACAGCAACGAACGCCGAAGGCGTGAGCTTCTAAGGGGGCGAGGGGGCATGCCCCCCCCCCCGTAGATTTAGAAATCTAGAGCCTTCTACCATTTTCTTCGTTTTCCAGGGATTTTCTCGCTAGGGTAAAATGCATTTATCACTCAGTTTTTTTCGGAGGGATTTATGTAAAGGTTAAAATTGATGTAAAGGTTGTGTAATCTAGTACAAGGAATGCCTAAATGTGTGGAGCCTAGTAAATAATACACCCCCTTTTTCTTTTCAAGATATTTCAACCATTATGCGAGAAGAAATCGATCTTTCATAAAACTCTTTTTTGTAAAAATATAGTCAACTTTTATCTCAAAATGGAAATACAAAATAGTAAAATAACCTCAGCAGAGCTCCTTTTACTACAGGGCTTTATCACTCAGTTGCCCCCGCCTGAAATTTAGGAAATCTAGAGCCGTGAAAATACCATTTTCTTCGCTTTCTCGCTACAGGGGGGTTTTTGGGGAATGTAGCACATAAAGCAACGAGCGGGGGGGGGGCATTGAAAATTTAGAAATGAGCCTTGGAAATACCATTTTCTTCGTTTTCCAGCGGACTTTCTCGCTACATAAATACATAGTAAAATGGATTTATCACTCAGTTTTATGGGGGGATTTATGTAAAGGTTATATAAAGGTTCAGTTTATGTAAAGGTTGTGTAAATGATTTATATGAGTATTGGTTAAAGGATTTATGTAAACAGGTTATATATACCGCTACCGTTATATATAGCGATATAATAACCCGAGGCGAAGCCAGTTTTTTGGTATTTATTTTGTTTGAGACTGTACTAACTACAATCATCATTATACATGCCTACAATGACTGACTGAAAGGGGAAATGTATTGGGGGACACAATCTGACGAGCGGCGAAGGTGCGAGCTCGTAGGAGGATGCGGGGGTATGCTCCCGAAACTTTTTTTGAGGTATAGGGTCTCCAAAATAGCATTTTCTTGCCTTCTGTGAGTAGTTTCCAGCAAGTAATCTGCCGTGAGCTGTTAAGATTTTGTCCTAGATTTCATTTTATTTTCATTTTTTTTATAATATATACATATATTAAGGATTTTAAATTGTACGCACGTGCGTACGGGCGTATATGCACGCTACGCCCCTGGGCTTGGTTAGCACTCTACCAACAAAATGGAAAGCAAAAATAAAGACCGAAGCTATTTCTACTCCCCTCCAAGAACACAATGATGATGTATTTATTTTTCTAAACAATGGTAAAGTTAATATACTAAATGTCAAACCTCAGGCAGTTTATAAGGAGTTTATATCGCGTAAAAAATCGATACCAACAGCACGGGCTAAACTCGAAAAGAATCTTAATTTGGATCATAACGTTAAAGAATGATTATTGGAAAGATGTTTGGTGTTTGCTGTTTAAGCTCCCTTTCACGAACGACTGTTTTTCTATATACGAAACTGCGTGAATTCCAATATAAAATCTTGAACAATATTCTCTTTACCAACGTAAAGCTTTTCAAGTTCGGTTACGTAGATTCACATTTGCTGCGGGCGCATCCCGCAGGAGGCACACAGGAAGCCCAACATAGGACATTACTCAGCACAGGGAACCCAATATATAAATACGTTCCTCGTGTAACGGGAAACTCCGGATGAAAAAATGCTGTATGTTATGGATTCTTTTCGCGCGCTCTACCACAGGAAGCCCATCAAAAAAATTTTTTTTTTTGAATTATTTAGTAGCCTCAAAAGCAATGGTTGGGCTGCCTGTGCATCTACTTGCGCCGCACATCAGGCCATCACGTGACTGGAGTTTCATACCTTGTTTAAATATACACATTTGCTGCGGGCGCATCCCGCAGGAGGCACACAGGAAGCCCAACATAGGACATTACTCAGCACAGGGAACCCAATATATAAATGCGCGCGCGCTCTACCACAGGAAGCCCATCAAAAAACATTTTTTTTTAATTATTTAGTAGCCTCAAAAGCAATGGTTGGGCTGCCTGTGAGCCAACTCGAACAGAACTCGTTGTCTAATTGTTAATTACAGTAATAGTCATTGGTTAGACTGGATTAGTTAGCACTGTTAATATATTATTATTTATTTACTATTAACTAAATTATCAAATACGGTAGATAGGCAGGTCCACATCAACTGTCTTGCCGGTCCATTGTTAACAAACCTGCAGAACAAATAAACTATGTTATGTACGTATGTATGTATGTATGTACTGTTTCGTGGATTTTGTAGCTGGAGTTCGTCAGCAAGTTTATAGATGTCATCCCTGTAGAATCGATTATAACAAGTCTAGCTCAAAACGGTCATAGTTCCAATAGGGAAAATCTTGACTTTTGAAGTTTTTGAAGTAAAATATAAGAAGTTTCATCTCTCTGAAGCCGGTTCGGCATTTTAAACAAGGAAAAAAAGGATAGGTTTCTCCAAAAGAATTTTTTTGATTTTACGAGAGAAACATATATATATAAGAACAAACGGTAATCTACAAAAATCACAAAATTAAAAGCGATGAACATTGAAAACTTTTCAGCTTTTGGCGGGAAATGTCCACGCGCGTTTTCGGCGAGCCGTCGTGCCACCTTCATGACGTTGAGGACGCCAACGGTCGTTTTCAATGATTCGTCAGCGCCGTCTTCTTTCACTTCGCGTCGTGTTTGCTGTCTTCAAAAAATGGCTACCGTGAAGATTGGGAGATTGTATACATCTGGTGGAGTTCTGAAATCGGCTGGTGCTTTGGCGAAGTTTGGAGCAAGAAACACTCGATCATACAGTGTTTTATACGCTCCAGCTGCAGTGAAGATCAGACAGCCTGCAAAATGTGCCAGTATTTTTACCGTTTCTTCACCATCCCCGGTGAGCAGCCTTTTATCAATCTAAAACAATACTTACTGCGATTCTCAGTAATATGCGAACTCAGACATTCAAGCAGTTGGTTTGTAATTTACCGGGGTAATTTGTTTTTTCGCCTCAGTGTCAGTCAACATAAAATATCAGAAAATAAAAGTGATTTTGAAAACCAGATTCCGACGGTTTGAATGTCTCCCGGGGGGGAGGGGGGCACTAAGGGTATTTTTGGGTAGGGGTGTGTGTAAAATTTTTGATTTTCCATACCCTATTCCAGACTAAAGCTTAAAAATGTATACCGAATATTCCGTACCGCAGTAAATTGCATAGTGAAAATCAAAATCACGTTGGATAAGTTTGGAGAGAACGTCGAGCACCAGCCGGCTGTATTCGGAGCAGGCTGACTTCTTGAAATGCGGATCATAGCAATTTTTAACAATCTAATGTTTTTGGCGGCAAAATATAGGCTAGGCAAAATACAGTTCGAGGTTATGCAAACAATATGTCTCTAAAAGTAATATTCTCTAAAATCTGCAGGTGCAACTTTTTGGCTGAGCATTTCTATGACGTCATCATAAATGGATATTGAATATATGAGATGTAAATGATGTACGTAGTCATGTACATATGTAATTATGATAAACCTTTATAACTCAGCTATAATCGCATCGAGATAAAAGTTGTACCAAATTTTAGAGAATATTTGCCTGTAAATAAAATTATGATCTACTTGTCAGGAAACTAAATTACATTTAGAATTGGTACCTTTCAGGGGAGTATTTGTTGCCACGCCCACAAGGTCTAGATTCTGGTACCTTTTAGGGTTATGTTCATAATTAATTCCAACAAGTGAAGCATGAAGGACATTAATTCAATACATTTATTCGTGTCTTTGTATGGAGGATATATCAATTCTAAAAGGTTTTGTTATATACTATGTGAAAGATCAGTCATGCATTAATGCATTATATATTTCCATTCCAGGTTCGTACTTTGTACACAAGTTCATCGTGTCATCAACATCTTTCCCACTTCAAACAGACTAAAGATGCTGATGTTACAAGCACGAAAGACAAAGAAAGTTCCTACGCAATGCCACATCCAATCTGGTAGGTATCAGTTTGTACATATTAAGTCAGTTTTAATCACAATATAAGGTCATCTTATTAGTGAGCTTTTGATTCCTATATAGGTTTATAGAATCCATTGTATTGTTATTCAGGCATAATAATATTCTCTCCCATTTATAAAATTATTATGTACATAGAGAGAGAGAGAAAGATGTATACTCAACGTACTGACCCTCCTCGATTAAACAATAATTCAATAAATGTTCAGAGAGAAGTCATTATTTATTGAGGGTGACAGTACGTACCTGAGCCCTCCCGATATTTAACTCCCCTCTGAAACCTGCCCCACCCCCCATCACTGCTCCCCCTCCCCCTCAGGCTTGCTCCCCCTCCCCCTCAGGCTTGACAACAAATGAAACATATATGATATACATATTGATGATATTGATACCTTAATGGGTAACTTTTTCAGGACAGAGGATGATGTACAAAATGTTGTAATTACCCATCAAGTACCTGAGACAAAAGTTGACAAGGTAGTATAACCCAGAGTATTGTACATTTAGCATTCTATACACTAGTGTGATTGTTATACACTGATGTACACTACTAGTTTAACTGCTAGTCCCTGAACAAACCCAGAGCTAATGTTAATAGTCCCCTTTTGAGCATGCAGACCAGAAGCATGTATGCGGGGTCAGCCTCGAGTCAGTGTATAGGGGCATTGGCAGAGGGGGGAAGGGTCCCAGGGTGACTGCGATCCCCCGGCCCCTTCTTCTGGGTCTACTCTTTAAATTTCTATGTTTGAGGAGGGTCAGGTGGGGGATTTAGTGATAAACGATATGGAGTGTGACCCCCCTCCCCCCCCCCCCCCCCCCCCCCGCAATGCCTCCCCCCACCCAATGCATTCTTGTTAGTATTTATGAATAATTTACGCTGACTTGAGGCTATAACCCTGCAAACATGCATCTTTTGTCAAGGACCGTACGGTACTTACAGTGGTGCTAAACATTGGGTTATTGCTGCAAGCCACCACTCATGATCTTGGGCTGCCAGGATTAAACTCATGCATATGAGTGAATACATGAATATGTTTTGTAGTCTTTCTCTCTAATACCAATTTTTATGCATTTTTCCCCCATGTCAGGCAGCATACTATAGTGTACAAGTTCTTAGAACAATGTTTGATGTGGCGTCTCTATACAAGATAGGATCCATGACAGAGAACAAATGGTTAAAGTAAGCACTGCAAGCTTGAAATTAAGACCTTAAAATAACCTACAAGCTGCGACATATTGTACCCTAAACCACCCCTCATCATCACTGCTCATCATGCTTTATGAAAATAGAAAAATATATTGCAATCAGGCATAATAAAAGTTCATCTTTCAACAAAAAATGGAGTAGGACATTACTAAATTTATAAAAAGAATCAGAAGTAGGATTAACAGTACGTGTATGTGTGCGTGTGTGCGTGTGTGTGTGTGTGTACAGGCTGTATGTGTACAACATTTCTATGATTATTATATATACCAATTATTAATTTGATGTAATTATAATAATAAAATTGTAAAAAATATATATATATTGATGTAAATCTAGAATAATATTTGTAATGTATAATAAATAGAGGTTATTAATAAAATAAAAAAAAATAATAATAAAAAAAATAAAAAATAATAATAACATCAAAAAAAAAATAATAATAATAAATAAATAAATAAATAATGCTTTATGATTTGGCACTCATAGATGACGAATGGCTATAAAGAAACCTCTAATAGTCAAACCAGATTTGAGTGATTGTGATTGCAGCTACAATTAAGCTTATAAAGTCAAGAACAATCACCCTTCATCTTTCCACTTCTGCACCTTTCCTTCCTTAGCTCCCTAGATAAGCATTCTTTTTGCTTTGGGGGCAAACACTATTAAAGTGTTATATGTTAATTCATGTTTCCCATGTATGCTTTCCATATATGAAGTATACTTGCATGCTTCTTCCATAGTGACTGCATGAAGTAAACAAATTGATATTTCTTGATCCTTTGCAGTCGTATTATAATGTTGGAAACTGTAGCTGGTGTACCTGGAATGATTGGTGGAATGGCCAGACACCTAAAGTCCCTGCGTAAACTGGACAGGGATCATGGCTGGATTCATACTTTATTGGGTAAACAATAATATTAGGAAAATGTATGTTATTGAGATTTATTATATACTAGTCAAGTCAATCCACATGCTCTGATTGGCTAAAAACTGTGCTGTATCAGAGTCAACGGAGCACGGTTTGCTGACGCTATTTTTCGGCTGTTTGGCATGATCCAAAATTGGGAAAACAAACCAAGCGCGCGCTTGATGGTGCAACTGGCGTCAGTAGCGCACGCACTTCACTTGCTAAAATGTTATTCAAAAACACAACAGAATCCTCAACTAATTCTTGCCCTTTTCTCACCATTCCATATAATAAAGCAAATAGAACAGCTTTTTCCGTGCTCCGTTAAGTAATACAGCACTCAGGATTTTAGTGCCGAGAGCACTCAAGAAGTGTGGAGAGCACGAGCCGTATCTCCCTACTCTTCTTTCGTGCTCTCATCACTTCCTTCGTGCTGTATTACTGATTATAAAATAACTATGATATAACGCGCGCTCTGATTGGCCAAAGGAGGCGTATTCCGCGTGCTCTATGAGAGCACAGTGCACGCGCGCGCAGATATTCAAACATTTTTGCAACGAACAAAATTGCAAACTTGCTTAAAAATCATACTTGTATTTTATAAAAGAAATAGAAAACGAGGCTACGCCTCGTGCTTCTCCTAGCACTTCTCTCGTCTTCTTCCAATTCCCGTGTGCTTCTATAACTCGATAGAGCACGCTGCCTCGTTTTCTATTTCTTCAACAGAGCACGGAAAAAGTTGTTCTATTTGCTAAGTATTGGTTAATCCTACTTTAGGGTTTAATTCCCCTATATAGTGACACGGCTTTGACAAAGAAAGAAAAGAAGACTGAAAGAAAGAAGAATGCAAGAAAGAAAGAATGAAAGAGAGAAAGAACGAATGGATGGATGGATGAATGAATCTTCTTTATTTATAAACATGCACTCATTTGAAGGGGGTGCTTATCAAGGAGAGCATTTATTATATTTTCCTTTTTTCGTAAAATCTTTGTACCAAGAACAACATAACACGACACGAATGTTTAGTTTATTGTACTGTCATCATGTATTTTTGCAAAATCTTGTAAGAGCATTGATCGAGTGTCATTGGATGCTCCTAAAACTGTTTATTATTATTATTATTATTACTATTATTATTTATATTATTATTATTATTAATTTTTAATTTTTCATATCATTTGCAATAATTATTGTAGAGGAAGCAGAGAATGAACGCATGCATTTGATGACAGCTCTTGAACTCAAAGAGCCGGAGCCGGGGAAAATCTTTAGAGCAGTTATAATAGGAGCACAGGGTATGTTTGTACAAATATATTTTACATTCCAAAACTCATTAAACAAACAAAATTACTACATGTTGATGGTTTCAAAATATGCTCCCCCATCTTTCCCTTGATCCTTCCTCTCTTCCGTTGTCCATCTCCCTCTCTTCCTTCCTCTCTCTCCCAACCTTCATCTTTCCACTTCTGCACCTTTCGTTCCTTCCTTTCTTTTTTGCTTCCCTCCTTTTTTCCTCCCTTCCTTTCTTTCCCAGTCTTGCTCTTTCCATCTCTGAACCTCTTCCTTCTTCCCTTCCTTTGTCTTCCCATCCCCTTTCCTCTGTTCCTCTCTCTCCCTTTCCTCTCCCACTTTTCTATATCCCTCATTCAATCATTCATTTATCTATTTATCAATAATATTTTGCAGGTGTTTTTGTCAACATGTTCTTCGTTGCGTATTTGTTTAGTCCACGATACTGCCATAGATTTGTTGGTTATTTAGAAGAAGAAGCAGTCAAGACCTACACATACTGTCTTGAAGTAAGTTCACTTCCATTTTAAAGTGTACACATAAACAGTAAAGGCTGATTTAGACGGCACGACTTTTGCCTACAACTGTCACACACAACTTGCTTACAGCTTGACTTACGTACCATTTACACAGCTACAACTTTTAGCTCACAACACTACAAAATCGTGTACAACTTGTTCGGTTTGGATTTTGCCGCTCGAGCATCTTTTTAAATGATCTTTGTGGCGGCATCGGTACAATACTTCCTCCTCGCCCCACAAGGTTACAAGTTTTCCTCTAACCATTCTTGTTTCACTTTCTTGGAAACCGGAGCTTTGTTTACATTGTCCGCCATTTTAAAGTCAAATACCTTCCCCGCGCTACCCCCCTTCTGCAAAATTGTTTCAAGATACGCCATTTTACGCCATAGTTTTACCTTTTTTGGCTACGACTGTAGCCTGTGAACGAGTCTACCTGTGAACAGGCTCTCCAAGGGGAGGGGGTAAGGGGAGGGGGAAGGGGGGGGAAAGGAAAGGGAGGGGTACTGGGGAAGAGGGGAAGGAGAGGTTCTCCCTCCTCTCCTCCTCCACAGTCCCCCTCCCTTTCCTCCCCCCCTCCTCTTCCTTCCCCCCCCTCCCCTTCCTTCCCCCCTCCCCTTCCCCCTCCCCTCCAAAACGATTTGAACCCACAACCTCCTCACTGTCACTGATAGTGGATTCATCATATTCATGTGTTTTTTGTTTTCAGTGCATTGATAATGGCAAGCTACCTGCCTGGGAAAACAAAAAGGCACCAGACCTTGCTATTACTTACTGGAAACTTAAGGTACAGGCATGTCTTGGCAGAAAAGCTTAGGGACAGATTGATGTAGCTTTCCCCACAGTACATGGCTTTTAGGCTAATGTGCTTTAGTGCACTAAGTATATTCTCTTAGACTGGAAAAATCGAAATTTTGCAGACATTTTGCAAAGGAGGCTAAATTTAAACGAGATAGTAGATGTAAAAAAGACAATAATAATAACGCAGATCAGGAGCCCATAAGTATGTTATGGGCTCCTGCGCAGATACAGTTCAAGGTAAAACCACAGGCAGCCCAACCATTCCTTTTGAGGCTACTACTAAATAATTCAAGCAAATGATATTTGCGTCTTTTTTTGGTGGGTTTCCTGTGGGTTTCCTGCGCGGAATGCGTATTATGTTGTATTATGTCCTGTGTGCATCCCACAAGACTCACAGGGATTGCATATTGAATTTCACTCTCTGCAGGCGCCTCTTGCTGGACGCACACAGGAAGCCCAACATAGGACGTTACTCAGCACAGGGAGCCCGACATAATACGCATTGCGGCGTGCGCGCTCTACCACAGGAAACCCATAAAAAGACGCAATTATCATTTTATTGAATTATTTAGTAGCCTCAAAAGGAATGGATGGGCTGCCTGTGGTAAAATCTGATTACTTTGTCATCAGTTCATCCCCTCGCCATCCCCTCCCTCTAAAATACAGCTTATTAGATGTTTTCTCGGGTATTACGGGCTGATATTTTACGAGTTGCGAATGTATTTTTCCGAGCCCGCAGGACGAGGAAAAATGCGAGCAACGAGTAAAATGTCAGCCCGTAATACCCGAGAAAACATCTAATGAGGGATTTATTATATAAATGTGACGTAATTTTATCAGGATATTGTTTTTTGAGTTTTTTGAGTTTTTTGAGTTGTGAACAGGGCATTACGGATTTCTACAGGGCATTAACGTCTCAAATGACCAAATTTGGTAAAATTACGTCACAGATATATAATAAATAACATTACTGTATAACCCAGGGTACAAATGAAAGACAAACTAATAAAAACATTACTTTCAGGAGGATGCAACGATGAGAGATACTATTCTAGCCATCCGTGCTGATGAAGCTCACCACCGTGTAGTCAACCACACTCTTAGCTCACTACATTTAGACGAGCAAAACCCTTTCTTTCCTGGACAAAGGAAATTATAGATGAATCATCTTCCCTGAGTAACTCCTTACTCTGCCTTACTCTCCAGGGGGAGGGGAGAGCAGAGAATGTACATATTGCTAAGAAGTTTTATGTTGAAATAACGGGGAAGAATACAAGTTCTAAACTACTAACAGCATTACATGTAAATTTCGTTGATGAAAACAAATACAAGTTTTTTTTGGGGGGGGTGGGGGTTTGAGGGGGTGTTTATTGCGTTTATTCGAGCGTGTGCGTTTATTCGAGGAAATACGATAAATAGAAATTATTACATATTAAGATCATGATATGGTTTTTATTCTGGAGTTGTTAATGCCATATCACGAACGAGCGAGTCAAAAACGACCCATGAAATGATGTATCACGGATATGGTTTTTATTCACGGTTTTATCACACTGATATCAATGCTTAATGTGTGATACTGATGCAGCTTATTAGAGCTTACCAAACCAGTCGCTGTATGAACCTGGTACAACACACTACACTAAAAGAAATCCGGCCGATCCGCGCAAACACCTATCACTCAAACCAGTCGCTGTATGAACCTGGTACAACACACTACACTAAAAGAAATCCGGCCGATCCGCGCAAACACCTATCACTCAAACCAGTCGCTGTATGAACCTGGTACAACACACCACGCTAAAAGAAATCCGGCATCCGCGCAAACACCTACACTAAAACCAGTCGCTGTATGAACCTGGTACAACACACCCATACTCAAAGAAATCCGGCATCCGCGCAAACACGTACCTACACTAAAACCAGTCGCTGTATGAACCTACATACCCATACTCAAAGAATCCGAACCTAAAAGAAAACCCCAGAACCCAAATTAAACTGGATACCAACCCCAAAACTGAAGAGTGCGCATGCATATATAAGGGACTAGGGAGTTACGGAACAGGAAGGGACCAAAATAAAGGAATGAAACGATAATCTATGGGCTGCCAACCCTTAGTAATATAGGTGGTCGAAGAGGATTGAATACGGAGGATAAAGGAAAATAGCCACAAACTACGACATGATTTGCAACGGGAATTCACGATGGAAAACCCACCTAAGGGATGGCAGCCTGAGCGTCAGTACTCCGACTAGGGCATTAGACGCCCTTTCAGGCTACCATTGGAATAGACTTAGTATAAGGGAAACGAAAAATAAAGGAAGCCACTAAATACGGGGTAAATCATATAAAGAAATTGTAGCTACAAAAACCGTAGCGCACAGTGGTGTGAGATTTTAAAATGAAATAAAGCGAGAGATTAATAAACGAGGAAAGGGAAGTGTGATAATACCAAAAACCTTTACTCCAAACCCTAGATATAGAATGGATATATCCCGGGCCGACGGTCCTGGGGCCCAGTAATCCGTGAGAGAACTTTAGAGTCTCCTCCAGGCGCTAGGCACCGTCATGGGAAACTAAGGGACTGTGCAATAATAGCAGGAAGGGGGGGTTGAGAAACGGGAAGGGGGGCATGGTGTAAAATTACATGACAAGAGGGGGGGGGGGGGGGGGGGTAACATCTAAAATTACTCTGAAAAGGACGGGGGTGTTATCTAATTTTCATTAAAACTCACTGGTAAATGCAACAATAAACCGTTATTTAATTAACAAATTACATACAATCATTATTCTCGGGTTTTTACTTCGATAACGCGGGAAGGGGCAGACTGTAATTTTGTTTCTATTGTAGGAGGGTGAAGTCTTATTTTTAATCATATATTTCCCGTTTCTCAGCCCCCCCCCCCCCCCCCCCCCCCCTCCCCCCCCCCCCCCCCCCCCCCCCCCCCCCCCCCCCCCCCCCCCCCCCTGCTAATTTTTCTATGCACAGGATATTATTTGCCGATGCCGAAGGCAGAGGCAAATAATTATCTGCGAGACACTGACATAATCATAATCACGATATTTTGCAAAGATCGAGTTCAATAATTGTTTTATCATTCACATTATTTTCTCTCACCTAAAGCAACAACTATATGGAAAACATCGAGCTCCCATTGTCAAGGGCCAAGGCTTGTTCCCATAACCCAAACCGCCCTTGGGCGACCAAACAATAGAACGAATCTATTTGTGTTACTCTTTTGAGGTACCCATTTAGCCGCCACCTTGTCGAGGAGAACGAAGTTATCTGCAGTGACGTAGTAGTCTCTCGACCAATGAAAATTCCGGAGAAAATAATGTGAATGATACGTACGTATTGCGCACGCGCTCTACCACAGGAAACCCATACAAAAAGATGCGCGCATAGAAATAGATTTTAATTTTAGCCTTGGTACGTTGGCTGCCTGCACACACAGGAAACATTGTCTTCAAAAAATGGCTACCGTGAAGATTGGGAGATTGTATACATCTGGTGGAGTTCTGAAATCGGCTGGTGCTTTGGCGAAGTTTGGAGCAAGAAACACTCGATCATACAGTGTTTTATACGCTCCAACTGCAGTGAAGATCAGACAGCCTGCAAAATGTGCCAGTATTTTTACCGTTTCTTCACCATCCCCGGTGAGCAGCCTTTTATAATCTAAACAACTCTAAAACAATACTTAAATTGCATAGCGATCGAATAAAAGGTAAGTTTAATTTGGAGAGAAACGAATCCAATTCTAACCTGCAGAACAAATAAACCAGTTGAACTTCATGGGTCATGTTGCAGGGACAAAATATCTGCCTGCTTCAGTGCTTGAACACAATAGTTCAGACGGAGGGACATGTCGCTGCTACACGTCCCCGCAACATAATCATGGGTTTGTACATATTGTAATAATGTTGCTGCTACATATCCCCGATACATGTTCCCGCTACACATTCCCTCGTGTGTACAGAACGTGATTTTGTTGCTGCTGCATGTTTCTGGGACATGTCCCTGCTTCACGACCCCTAGTGTGAGGTCACCTTTAAATGGCTGATCATGAGCGATGTCGGAGCACCTGCGTCTTCTATTTCTAAGTTCTTGTGCTTTAATAATGTCAACTTTACTTATTCTCATTTTAACATCGAAGCAATTGCCACCAGGAAATGAGATCATAGCAATTTTTTACCAATCTAATGTTTTGGCGGCAATACAATGGAAGCCATTACCGGGGGGGGGGGGGGGGGGGGGGGGGGGGGGGGGTTTGTGGTTCGACGGGAGGAGGAGAGGGAAGGGAAAGTGACTTCCATAATGTTCATTGTTTTTAGGGGTTAAAATGGTAGTTAGTGTTATCCCAGTACTTTTCAGTATTTGCCTGTAAATAAAATTATGATCTACTTGTCAGGAAACTAAATTTCATTTAGAATTGGTACCATTTAGTATCATTTAGAGTATTTGTTGCCACGCCCACAAGGTCTAGATTCTGGTACCTTTTAAAGGGGGACTCTGACGAAAATCATTCGAAATTTAATTTAGCTCAAACTTCATTGAATAATTCTTCAAGGGTCTATTAATCACTGGTTAAAATCTTTTTACAATATTCCAGAGGGAATATACTATATTTTTATGAATCTTTAGAGGAGTCAGTGACGTCATCTACTCAACCCAACATTCAGCTCCATTTCTTTGTAGTTTTGTGATAAAAATATCTCAATGTTTTGTTCAGATAACAGCTCTGCATTGAAGACAACTGGTCAGACAATCAGTCCTAAGCACAAATAATGTAAGAAAACTCTTTCACCCAAACTTTTGGCTTCATAGAAATAAAATAATTCAAGAAACTAATCACAAAGAAATGTACGGAGCGAAGCCATGTTGATTGTTTGGGTTGAGTAGATGACCTCACTGACACTTCCAAAGATTCATAAAAATGTAATACTACTTCCCATAGGAATTTTGAGAAAACACATTAACCAGTAATTGTATGGCTCTTTGAGATTATTTCAATGAAGTTTCATGTCTTTGTATGGAGGATATATAAATTCTAAAAGGTTTTGTTATATACTATGTGAAAGATCAGTCATGCATTAATGCATTATATATTTCCATACCAGGTTCGTACTTTGTACACAAGTTCGTCATGTCGTCAGGATCTTCCTCACTTCAAACAGACTAATAATGATGCTGATGTTACAAGCATGAAAGATAAAGAAAGATCCTACGCAATGCCACATCCAATCTGGTAGGTATATTTGTACATGACTGTTCCTCCTTATCAAGTCAGTTTTAAACACAATATAAGGCCATCTTATTTAAGTGAGCTTTTGATTCCTATATAGGTTTATAGAATCCAGAGAACTAATTACATGTAAATAATGTAATAACAGTCTTGAAACTGTCCTGGTGTCTTAATTGTTATTGGTTATTCCATGGTTTTCTATGGAATAGGAGCAAATATTTCACGAAAAAATTATATTATTTGGTATACACCGAGCCTTTAGGCGAGTTGTACGTATACTAAAATAATATAATTTATGAGTGAAATTTTCGCCCGTATTCCATAGAAAACCATGGAATAACCATATTATCCTATACATATTACATCAACAATTAAAACTGTCAAGTCGTTTCTACTTAGCTTTTCGAGTTTCGTTGCACGGTTCCTGAGAAATAAATGCTATGAATTTCGAATTCGTTGTGTCAACTGTTGTTTTCTAACGCTTCTTCTGAGAGTGAAGGAAGATTTGAATTATTTCTCGAACTTGAAGCCATGTTTATAACGCTTTGAATCGCTTTGAATGAGTTTGGATTTCGAAATTAAAAACAATTTTTATGCAAAGATTGGTAAATGTAGCAACACGACGCGAGCGCGTCCAGTGGAAGAAAAAAGCGGGAAAATTTACAACATTTTGATTGGCTAATACAAACTATGAAATACCGCTCTGTATTTCATAGAAAAATCTATGAAATACCGCTCTGTATTTCATAGAAATGGTGAGCTTTGATTGGCTGAGATGTAATATGTATAGGATAATGGTATTTATTTACTCTACCTGTACAAAGTTTCGTCGAATTTGAAAACAATTTAGATGTCTTCCCTGACCTAATTCCATGAAAACATTTTTGTCGTTATCATAAAAAACTGTAATTTTATCTCCTGGTGAATTTTTCCAACAATCTCAATAATATACATACTGAAAGCACATATGGTACATATATAGTTCTATGAAATGGTAAAATTGTTGTGGAGATTTGGGCTGGATTTCAAGCAATATGCAAAAACTTTCAACAAAATGACCTCGGATGGGAACATTACAAGAACATTGGAACACTGACAGAAGAGGCCCTACCATACCATATAAATGTGTTGACGATTAATTCACGTTCTAGAAATTATGACGAAGAAATTGTTGAAAATCTTCGACCGAGCGAATTTTCCCAGAGAAGTTACTGGAATTTTTCAAAACAGGAAACATGACTTTAATGAATTATGCTGTGGAAATTGTGAAGATTTCGGCTCAATTTCGAGATAACTAACTTTGAAGATTGGGATAATTGAGTATTCCAGACATCATATACCCAAGTTTACTGTGCCCCCTCCCCCTCAGGCTTGACAACAAATGAAACATATATGATATACATATTGATACATTAATGGTAACTTTTTCAGGACAGATTATGATGTTCAAAATGTTGTAATTACCCATCAAGTACCTGAGACAAAAGTTGACAAGGTAGTATAACCCAGAGTATTGTACATTTAGCATTCTACACACTAGTGTGATTGTTATACACTGATGTACACTACTAGTTTAACTGCTAGTCCCTGAACAAACCCAGAGCTAATGTTAATAGTCCCCTTTTGAGCATGCAGACCAGAGGCATGTATGCGGGGTTAGCCTCGAGTCAGTGTATAGGGGCATTGGCAGAGGGGGGAAGGGTCCCAGGGTGACTGCAATCCCCGGCCCCTTCCTCTGGGTCTACTCTTTAAATTTCTATGTTTGAGGAGGGTCAGGTGGGGGATTTAGTGGTAAACGATATGGAGTGTGCCCCCCCCCCCCCCCCCCCCCCCAATGCATTCTTGTTAGTATTTATGAATAATTTACGCTGACTTGAGGCTATAACCCTGCAAACATGCATCTTTTGTCAAGGAGTACGTACAGTGGTGCTAAACATTGGGTTATTGCTGCAAGCCGCCACTCATGATCTTGGGCTGCCAGGATTAAACTCATGCATATGAGTGAATACATGAATGTTTTGTAGTCTTTCTCTCTAATACCAATTTTTATGCATTTTTCCCCCATGTCAGGCAGCATACTATAGTGTACAAGTTCTTAGAACAATGTTTGATGTGGCGTCTCTATACAAGATAGGACCCATGACAGAGAACAAATGGTTAAAGTAAGCACAGGCTTGAGATTAAGACCTTAAAATACCTACAAGCTGTGACATTATTGTACCCTAAATCACCCCTCATCATGCTTTATGATTTGGCACTCATAGATGACGAATGGCTATAATGAAACCTCTAATAGTCAAACCAGATCTGAGTGATTGTGATTGCAGCTACAATTATAAGCTTATAAAGTCAAGAACAATCACCCTTCATCTTTCCACTTCTGCACCTTTCAGTAGATAATCATTCTTTTTGCTTTGGGGGCAAACACCAAGTGTTATATGTTTAAATAATAATGAAAAAGCTTAAGTTGACATTGGTAGAACATTTGAGCCTAATTGGATTAATATTCATGTTTACCATGTATGCACTCCATATATGAAGTATACTTGCATGCTTCTTCCATAGTGACTGCATGAAGTAAACAAATTGATATTTCTTGATCCTAATTTGCAGTCGTATTATAATGTTGGAAACTGTAGCTGGTGTACCTGGAATGATTGGTGGAATGGCCAGACACCTAAAGTCCCTGCGTAAACTGAACAGGGATCATGGCTGGATTCATACTTTATTGGGTAAACAATAATATTAGGAAAATGTATGTTATTGAGATGTATTGGTACTTTGACTAAGAAAGAAAAGATGTAGAAATGCTGTGAATAAACCGTTATTATTATTATTATTATTACTATTATTATTATTATTATTATTATTATTATTATTATTATTATTACTATTACTATTATTATTACTATTATTATTATTGTTATTATTGTTATTATTATTATTATTATTATTATTATTATTATTATTATTATTATTATTATTAGAAAGAACTTAGAAGAATGCAAGAAACAAAGAATAAAAGAGAGAATGAATGAATGGATGGATGTGCTTATCAAGGGGCGTACTTATTATATTTTCCTTTTTTCATAAAATCTTTGTACCAAAAACAACATTACATAACACAAATGTTTAGTTTATTGTACTGTCATCATGTATGTTTGCAAAATCTTGTAAGAGCATTGATCGAGTGTCATTGGAAGCTCCTAAAACTGTAAATTGTTGTTATTATTATTATTATTATTACTATTATTATTAGTAGTAGTATTATTAGTAGTAGTATTATTAGTATTATTATTACTATTATTATTATTACTATTATTATTATTATTATTATTATTATTGTTTAATTTTTCATATCATTTGCAATTATTGTAGAGGAAGCAGAGAATGAACGCATGCATTTGATGACAGCTCTTGAACTCAAACAACCAGGGGCAATCTTTAGAGGAATTATAATAGGAGCACAGGGTATGTTTGTACATATATATTTTACATTCCAAAACTCATTAAACAAACAAAATCACTACATGTTGATGGTTTCAAAATATGCTCCCCCATCTTTCCCTTGATCCTTCCTCTCTTCCGTTGTCCATCTCCCTCTCTTCCTTCCTCTCTCTCCCAACCTTCATCTTTCCACTTCTGCACCTTTCGTTCCTTCCTTTCTTTTTTGCTTCCCTCCTTTTTTCCTCCCTTCCTTTCTTTCCCAGTCTTGCTCTTTCCATCTCTGAACCTCTTCCTTCTTCCCTTCCTTTGTCTTCCCATCCCCTTTCCTCTGTTCCTCTCTCTCCCTTTCCTCTCCCACTTTTCTATATCCCTCATTCAATCATTCATTGATCTATTTATCAATAATATTTTGCAGGTGTTTTTGTCAACATGTTCTTCGTTGCGTATTTGTTTAGTCCACGATACTGCCATAGATTTGTTGGTTATTTAGAAGAAGAAGCAGTCAAGACCTACACATACTGTCTTGAAGTAAGTTCACCTCCATTTTAAAGTGTACACATACACAGTAGTGTTTCTTGAGTGTCAGTTCTTTTATGGCTATCAAAATACACCTGAAACCTGATTCGTTGTGCAATTTGATAATGATAGAAATTGAAGGAAAGTTGACGTACTACATGTATAAAAATTAGCCATGAAAATATTTCTGAGCAATTAGCCCTAGAAAGGAATGGAGAAAGAAAGATAAAAAATAGTTGACTCCAAAACCTCCTCACTGTCACTGATAGTGGATTCATCATATTCATGTTTATTTGTTTTGTTTTCAGTGCATTGATAATGGCAAGCTACCTGCCTGGGAAAACAAAAAGGCACCAGACCTTGCTATTACTTACTGGAAACTTAAGGTACAGGCATGTCTTGGCAGAAAAGCTTAGGGACAGATTGATGTAGCTTTCCCCACAGTATGGCTTTTAGGCTAATGTGCTTTAGTGCACTAAGTATATTCTCTTAGACTGGAAAAATCGAAATTTTGCAGACATTTTGCAAAGGAGGCTAATTTTAAACGAGATTGTAAATATAAAAAAAAAACAATAATAATAATGCAGATACAGTTCAAGGTAAAACCACAGGCACCCAACCATTCCTTTTGAGGCTATGATATTTGTGTCTTTTTTTGTTGGGTTTCCTGTGGGTTTCCTGCGCAGAATGCGTATGAGTTGTATTATGTCCTGTGTGCATCCCACAAGACTCGCCCACAGGGATTGCATATTGCGCAGATTGCATCTTGCAGGATGCACACAGGAAGCCCAACATAGGATGTTACCCAGCACAGAGAGCCCGACATAATACGCATTGCATTGCGCGCACGTGTGCTCTACCACAGGAAACCCATCAAAAAGATATAAATATCATTTTATTGAATTATTTAGTAGCCTCAAAAGGAATGGATGGGCTGATTGATTGATTTGTCATCAGTTGATCCCCTCGCCATCCCCTCCCTCTAAAACAACATTACTGTATAACCCAGGGTACAAATGAAAGACAAACTAATAAAAACATTACTTTCAGGAGGATGCGACGATGAGAGATACTATTCTAGCCATCCGTGCTGATGAAGCTCACCATCGTGTAGTCAACCACACTCTTAGCTCACTACATTTAGACGAGCAAAACCCTTTCCATTCTGGACAAAGGAAATTATAGATGAATCATCTTCCCTGAGTAACAGTCTATCCTTACTCTGCCTTACTCTCCAGGGGGGAGGGGAGAGCAGAGGATGTACATATTGCTAAGAAGTTTTATGATGATTTTTAATATAATAATAATCGATGATAATGTAGATGAAGGGATGAATGTGAGTCTCACATTCATCCTTTATTAATTAAAATTGTTGAGTGGTCAAGGTTTATAGATCAAGGCAATATCATCATTTCAATGTAACGAAAAGCAGTGTTTTATTTAATGATTTGTATATACCGTATTTCCTCGAATAAACGCGTGCGTTTATATAAAAGTTCCATTATGGAGTGTGCGTTTACAGCAATTTCAAAAAATGTTGAAAACTGAATACTGCATACTGAATAGTGCATTCCTAGTGCTGGCCTCGTTATTTTGAAATAAAAAGTAAATATACAGCGATTTGTTCGCCATATGGAGCTAGTATATTGTTTCTGATGGAATACACAAAAAATAAAATAAATTATTATTATTTATATTACTTTAGACAATAAAACACAAGTCCCATAATGCATTTCGGTCTTGGAATACACTATATTCAGTATCAACGTTTTTTGAAATTGCTGTATTCGAGGCCGGTGTGCGCTATTCGAGGACGTGTGTTCAAATAATAATAACATGACATTTCGGGTGATTAGTGATTAAATGTCGCCTCAAGCCTTGGGAGGTTTAGTAAAAGTCCCTTGGCCTACGGCCTACAAGGTTTAGTAAAAGTCCCTTGGCCTACGGCCTACAAGGTTTAGTAAAAGTCACTTGGCCTACGGCCTACAAGGTTTAGTAAAAGTCCCTTGGCCTACGGCCTACAAGGTTTAGTAAAAGTCCCTTGGCCTACGGCCTACAAGGATGTGAGGTCATGAAGAATCGAACCGGGTATACCTCTCGCATAGTAGGCCGCGCACTAACCAACTAAATACGGTATGATTTTGTAACAGCTGATTGTAACTGAAGATTGACTTCTAGCCTGCGTATCGGCCCTAAGGGGGAGGGGATTGGGGAAGGAGGAGGCAGGCTAGACTATTCTAACCCTGATGATGGGCTATTAGCCCGAAGGTTTATCAATAAATTTGGGTTGAGGAAACTCGGTATAACTACAAAAAAAAAGATTTCATTTTACATGGCCTTAAATCTTTCAGCCTTCTTTTCTTCTTCCTTCCTAGACTGTGATGATTTTATTTTTGATCCAATGGAACTTGTATTTTCTCAATGCTGTATCAAGGTATTCAATCAATTGTGTTTGAGTTAGAGTTGTGGTGGCAAGTGAGACCTGTTTGCAGTTTTCCAATCCTCTCACTAAAAACACTATCGTCATGTTCTGCAATCGTATCTTTAATAAATTCCACCTTGAAATATTGTTCGTTCCATAACGACACAGTAATTTTAATTATTGGGGGGTGTGGATCTTATTTATCTCCGGTTTGAAGGGGAGGGGGCAGACTAATTTTGTTTCTATAGTAGGGGGGGTGAAGTCTTATTTTTAATCATATATTTCCCGTTTATCCGCCCCCCCCCCCCCCCCTCCCCCCTCCTGCTAATTATTGCACAGTCCCTAAAGTTACTCATAGCTAGCATGCCGATTGTGGACTTCTAAACTTACCGTGAATAAGGAATAGAATCCAAACGTTTACACCGAAAAAATCATGTTTTCACCAACTTCTCTTTGATATACCGCCATTTTGCAAGCTTCAGCTACTTTACCCTGGGTACCCCCCACGGGCCTGTAGCGTACGGCGACTTCGGCTCTTCTGTTCATGGAAAAGTGCACGCGCTCAAACCACAGGAAACCCATACAAAAAATATGCGCGCATACAAATAAATTTTAATTTTAGCCTCAGAAGCAATATATGGTTGGCTGCCTGTCGAGTGTCGTAGAACGCGCTGAAATCACGCACAGGAAACATTGTCTTCAAAAAATGGCTACCGTGAAGATTGGGAGATTGTATACATCTGGTGGAGTTCTGAAATCGGCTGGTGCTTTGGCGAAGTTTGGAGCAAGAAACACTCGATTATACAGTGTTTTATACGCTCCAACTGCAGTGAAGATCAGACAGCCTGCAAAATGTGCCAGTATTTTTACCGTTTCTTCACCGTCTCCGGTGAGCAGCGTTTTATAATCTGAAAAGGGGTGTCGAATGGTCCCCACAAAAAGTCAGAGTCTCGCAAAATTTCAGTTAAATTTCGAGGGTCTCGAAGTCTCGTTTTTTCGCAAAAAGCCGTCTTGTTTTTTTGACAACAAAGCGGAAATCGGTGAAAAAGCGTCTCGGGCTCGCAAAATAATGCCTTTTCTCGGAGTCTCGCAAATTAAGTCTCCCCTTGACCATTCGATAGCCCTCTAAAACAACGATTGCATAGCGATCGAATAAAAGGTAAGTTTGGAGAGAAATGAATCCAATTCTAAACTGCAGAACAAATAAACCATGTATGTATGTATGTCAGCTGTCGATATTAATCGCACCATAGTGGCTGAGCGATGTCAGAGCACCTGCGTCTTCTATTTCTAAGTGTTGTCAACTTTACTTATTCTCATTTTACTGCGAAAATCCTTGTATCGCGACCTTTCGTTTTGTAAACTTCAGCTGGATTTTGGATTTTTCTGTTCCGCCAATATATTTTTTGCACTAATATTATAATAGTACTAAATACAATACAAAACAATAGAAATGTCACTATTTAGTACTTTAAATAATGATGTTTATGCTGAGTTAACTTTGTACTCAAGAAATGGACATATATAGTGATTGTCGGTACAGAAAAACCCAAAATGCAACTGAAGTTTTCAAAACGAAAGGTCGCGATACAAGGATTTTCGCTGTAACGTCGAAGCAATTGCCACCAGGAAATGAGATCATAGCAATTTTTGTGTCTGTGTCATCGTGTTAGTCGGAAAATACTTCGAAGGAACTTCGTGTACTCGGAACTCTTCCCGACTTCATCCATCAAATCGGATCCAATAAGAATACTGATATATTCTGCCGATCATTGTTTTAATAATACTGTAATAATAATACTTTATTTGCAATTTACAATATAATATTACAAGCTTTTGTAGTGATAAATAAAATTAAGGAGGACGTAGAATCAGTGGACCGTGACGTCATTGAATATTCGTTTTACCGTTGGATTTTCGAATGGTTTCGGGAATGAGCTCTTAGAAAGACTTCAAAGGATATGGGATTCTGAAACATGTCTTCATATCAGTAGTCTGATAATTAAAGAACACATTGGTGTAGAAATCTGAGCAAGAAATTGTGTTTTTGAGTGGTTTTGAGCGATTCGAAAATTTCACTCGTTTCTAGCATACATGTACATCTAATAAGCGATTCATAATTAACAATTAGACAACGAGTCCGAGTTGGCTATGAGCAGATAGTCAACGAGGCTCCTGCCGAGTTGACTATCTTAGCTCATAGGCAATGAGGGCGAGTTGTCTAATTGTTTTAGTATAAACAAACTAGCATACTTAATATTACACCAATATTTCTTGTTTAATTTGCACAAGTTTAAGAAGAATACGAATTTTATGCTAGTCATAAGTACACATTTGGCTGAACTAAATCGAGCAGTTTCAGTTAAAACTAAACCAGAGAAGTTGGTTCTTTTGTTGAAAAACTTTCATAAATCAAATAACAAATGAACAAAACACGAGTCAAGAGTGGTGTAGCCTTCGTTTATTACCTTTATCACTATCAGTACTCCATTTGACTTTGTCTTCGCTCAGTTTTAAAAGTTGAAAAATCGGCACTAAAAATCTTCAACTTTAACGATCGTTTCTCGCTCAGTTTCTGCAGTGTCAGCCAAAGAAAACTTGCTTGAATTGTCAATGAGATGTCTATATTTATGTGCCTTTTTCCATTTCTTGCTCTTGAGATTTGTTTCTCGGTCTATTTTAGCTCTTTTTATCGAAAAAAATAACCATCGGGTTTGTCCGCCATCTTGCTTCATCTTTCACGGCCAATGGTTACCATGGTGATTCGCTACTAGGGGACTATCACTATTAGACCCCTAGTAGCGTAGCCAATCAGATTGCAGGATATGTGATAGACCACTAGTTTGTTTATACTAATAAGCCATAGCCTGCGTAGCGGCGCACGGGAAAAGGGAAGGAGGGAGGAAGAAGGGGGGAAGGGGAGGAGGAGGAGAGGAGTGGGGTGGGGATTGGGGAGAGGGGATTGAAGCCCGAAGGGCTGAGCCGAGGCCGATGGAGTCGAGGCCGAGTGTTGAGTGTCCAAAACCTCCCCCACCCTATACCAAACCACCCCACCCTCCCCTCCCCCTACCAATCTCCATCAGAACGTTGAACATTTTTCTTTTTGAATGATCCCCAAATCCTGGAGTCCTATTTTGCCAGACTAACACTCTAACACCTTTACGTCTGACTGCATGACGCCATTATTAATTTACTGAAACGCCGATACCACATTATGCAAATTATTAAAAATTAATAAATGTTTTTTAGGCTATAACCTGGATTAATGATTTTTATGCGTTCATCATTTTACCTGGATTAGGTTGTTAAGTCAATCGTTTCAGCGCTCGAGTTTGTTGTTAAGTCATATAGTTTTGTCAGTTTTTTCGTAGTTTGGCTCATAGAATAAAATGACCCAAAACCTGGACCCTGTACCGCCGCACATATATATCATGTAATTATTGGGAGAACCCCCCCCCCCCCCCCGGATTGAGATTCCACCCCCCCCCCCCCCCCCCCCCCCCCGGGATTGAGATTCCATGTTCCCCAATCCCACAATCCCCACTCTTTCGAATCGCTCAAAACCACTCAAAAAAACAATTTCTTGCTCAGATGTCTACACCAAAGTGTTCTTTAATTATGAGACTACTGCTATGAAGACATGTTTCAGAATCTCATGTCCTTTGAAGTCTGAGCTCATTCCTGAGACCATTCGAAAATCCAACGGTCAAACGAATATTCAATGACGTCACGGTCCACTGATTCTACGTTTGGGCTACCTGTGGTGCGATTGAGCACTACCTTCCATTCGGTGAGGGACTGAGCTGTGAAGAACGAAGAGATCAGGAACGAACTGAACTGCATGACCCGAGAAACACGTTTTCATTCTCACCCCAGACAATTTTCTTTGAGCCACTTTATAAAGGTGTTATTGGAAAAAGGACAATCCTGGCAAGGAAACTCAAGCCATTCAGAATTAGCTCGTTGATTAGATTGGCCGGGAATATTCCAACAAGGTTTGTGAAGAAAGAGGTCAACTGTTGATAAAACCTCATAGATCAGCTTTTTAAGTGGTCTCGTTTCTGTCAGCAGGGAATGGTCTCGTTCACAGTCACACTCGATTGCAGATTGTGCTTAGTAATTTAAAATACTTAAAATATAAATATTATAAGAAACTGAAAAAAATCTTAACAGCTGATTCAGTTTAAAGTGCTTATGAAGCTTATTTTTTTATTTTGAAAATCGATTACATATGAAGTGAATAGTGGGATGGTTCAGTATTTTGTGATTTGAGCTTCGCATTTGCGAGTTATAAAGGTTTGAAATCGTGATATGGTAATTCAGTGACGTCAAAGGAGGCATCATTTATTATACAAAAGCGCCCCTTTGCAAATGACTGACATTTTTAAACTGGCAAAAAGTTATTCTTCAACTTATATAAATGATGTTAAACTTTTCTTTCTATTTCAGAAAAGAGCAATACTTGAAAAAATATAAATAAGTTACAGCAAAAGCCTTCTTTGACGTCACCGAATTAGCATATCACGATTTCAAACCTTTATAACTCGCAAATGCGAAGCTCAAATCACAAATCACTGAAACATCCCAATATTCACTTCATATGTAATTGATTTTCAAAATAAAAAAATAAGCTTCATAAGCACTGACTTGCTAGAATTGTCACCTGCGATATGTAAGATAGAAAAATCGAAAATGTTCATACTATGTCAGTAGAAAGCCCTTAGGAAACCTAACACAATGGTATGAGTTTTATGTCCAAACGATATTTTCTCGGCGATTTTTGAGGAAATTTCATATTCGGGGGTTCGTAGCGTGCTTGGCGGGTCACGAAGGGCGGTTTTCGGAGAGGCTTAAAATACAACAAAATGATTATAGCTTCTAAAGTTTTTACCTAGATCAGATAAGTATCACTTCTAATCGGTGTTAGAATCATTACAAACAAGAAATCTGGAAACCCGAATTTTTTTCAAGTTTTTTAGCTCAACCCATTTTCAGCATATTTGATCACTTGCAAAATTAACAACTTTCGAGGCTTAAAAAACCCAATTGGTACATGCAATGGCCAAATAATTTTATACACCATGAATCAACCATTATCCCAACTGCAATTTCACGAAATAAAATTCTTGGGCTCTTTAAATCCAAATGCTCTAGAGCACCAAATGTTCGTACCACTTTCACAAATCTTGTCATCTTTTGGAGCTAAAAATAGCATGTGAAATTGACAAGTCGTTTCAAAACAATTCAAAATCTGGTCTCATTCAAACACTTTATTGCTTTAAACAAGCCACTTCATCTATAAAAACTTGTTTTCAACTAAACAAAGATGGTAGTAACGCATCCCTGTTACACTATTGGGTCGAAACCCGTAACAGTCGAAACACGTTTCAGATCAGACGATTAATCTCGCTAGAATACAAGTATGAAACATCCGTGATTATTAAATATGTACCTGATAAAGCCTATTAGACACATATCCGTACGTCAGAAATACTGTAGCCGTGAAGAGTGACTTGGATTTCGTGCATCATTTACTGGCCCAGAAGTGAACAGGCTGATGTAACACAGGAACCCCATTCATGCGGGACTGATAACCACGGGAGAAAAACTAGGTCAAACCGCTGAATGCAAGCCAATAATGGACAAAATAAACCTATGGTAACAGAAATGTTGTTTTGGTTTCCGATCACTTACTATATTAACGATAATACCATATGTTCATTAGCACTCATTATAAATACTGGGTAAACAACACAGGGATCCCAATCATAGTAAACGACAAAATGAAAGGGCTGATATAAAATGAAGAAGAGAAAGAAAACCCCAGCTAAACTAAGCTAGGCTAAACCTTTTTTGTTTTGTATATTTAAAAAATAGAAGATCTAGCATTTCATTTTCCCGGAATTGTTCGAAATGAAATTCGCATACGAAATTAATTAGCGTAATCAATGAACAAAACCAGTCACGAGCTGTCGAATTCCTATCAAAATCAGCAATGATTTAAACTAGAGAACGGGGAACGGAGAACGGAGAACGGGGACCGGGGAACGGAGAACGGGGAACGGGGAATGGGGAACGGGGAACGGGGAACGGAGAACTGGGAACGCCGGGTGAACGGGGAACGGGGAACGAAATAGGAAAAATAATTTAAAAAAATAAATGACAAATTAAATGAAAAGATGAAAAGTAATAAAATTATATAGCAGGAATGGAGGGTGAAAAAAGAGGAACGGAATGGGGAAGGAACGGTAATCGTTGATGTCATACAACCGAGACGATCACAAATCTAGCATGACTAGAAAAGCAAGCAACCGCGAAAGAAAATGCTGTAGCTCGCGTAGATATACTACATGTAGGACCTGTAAAATATCTAATCAGCTAAAACAGCTGTCTGTGGTTGCAGATCCTGGCTCTCTCTTGCTCTATCATGTTGGTGTTGAAAGCTTTTTATTTCTACGTATCCAGTGACTATACATTCCTCCGTTTTGTGAGCTCACATGCACTTACTCTTTTTACCCTATATACGTTTATTACTATTTTTTTTAATTATACCGTAAAAAGCTAACGTATATAGATGAGTATAAAGAAAATGACGTGTTGTTTAAATAGGGATTACAATTATGGAAAAACTAGGTGTTGCAAGCGAAATGCAACAAAGCGCTTGAAAATACGAACATAACTAGGTATCTATACGGCCACTAATGTGGTGTATGGAAACTACTCAACTTTTATTACTATTTCACAGGCAATAAAGGAATAATTGAAGAAGATACACAGAACTTTATAGAGGATTTCATTTTCATCTTATTATTTTATTGATTTTATTGACATTATCCACATGTACATTCTCTTATAATAATGTACTGATACACAGCTTGGGCTACCTGTGGCTACAGCATTTTCTTTCGCGGTTGCTTGCTTTTCTAGTCTAGATTTGTGATCGTCTCGGTTATATGACATCAACGATTACCGTTCCTTCCCCATTCCGTGTTCCTCCGCTTTTTTCACCATTCATTCCTGCTATATCTGACTTTTATTACTTTTCATCTTTTCATTTCATTTTTCATTTATTTTTTAAAATTATTTTTCCTATTTCGTTCCCCGTTCCCCGTTCCCCCGGCGTTCCGCGTTCACCGTTCCCCGTTCCCCGTTCCCAATTCTCCGTTCCCAATTCCACGTTTTCAATTTCCCGTTCCCAATTCCCCGTTCCCCGTTCCCTCGTTCCCCGTTCACCGATTCTAGTTTAAATCATTGCTGATTTTGATAGGAATTCGACAGCTCGTGACTGGTTTTGTTCATTGATTACGCTAATTAATTTCGTATGCGAATTTCATTTCGAACAATTCCGGGAAAATGAAATGCTAGATCTTCTATTTTTTAAATATACAAAACAAAAAAGGTTTAGCCTAGTTTAGTTTAGCTGGGGTTTTCTTTCTCTTCTTCATTTTATATCAGCCCTTTCATTTTGTCGTTTACTATGATTGGGATCCCTGTGTTGTTTACCCAGTATTTATAATGAGTGCTAATGAACATATGGTATTATCGTTAATATAGTAAGTGATCGGAAACCAAAACAACATTTCTGTTACCATAGGTTTATTTTGTCCATTATTGGCTTGCATTCAGCGGTTTGACCTAGTTTTTCTCCCGTGGTTATCAGTCCCGCATGAATGGGGTTCCTGTGTTACATCAGCCTGTTCACTTCTGGGCCAGTAAATGATGCACGAAATCCAAGTCACTCTTCACGGCTACAGTATTTCTGACGTACGGATATGTGTCTAATAGGCTTTATCAGGTACATATTTAATAATCACGGATGTTTCATACTTGTATTCTAGCGAGATTAATCGTCTGATCTGAAACGTGTTTCGACTGTTACGGGGGTTCGACCCAATAGTGTAACAGGGATGCGTTACTACCATCTTTGTTTAGTTGAAAACAAGTTTTTATAGATGAAGTGGCTTGTTTAAAGCAATAAAGTGTTTGAATGAGACCAGATTTTGAATTGTTTTGAAACGACTTGTCAATTTCACATGCTATTTTTAGCTCCAAAAGATGACAAGATTTGTGAAAGTGGTACGAACATTTGGTGCTCTAGAGCATTTGGATTTAAAGAGCCCAAGAATTTTATTTCGTGAAATTGCAGTTGGGGTAATGGTTGATTCATGGTGTATAAAATTATTTGGCCATTGCATGTACCAATTGGGTTTTTTAAGCCTCGAAAGTTGTTAATTTTGCAAGTGATCAAATATGCTGAAAATGGGTTGAGCTAAAAAACTTGAAAAAAATTCGGGTTTCCAGATTTCTTGTTTGTAATGATTCTAACACCGATTAGAAGTGATACTTATCTGATCTAGGTAAAAACTTTAGAAGCTATAATCATTTTGTTGTATTTTAAGCCTCTCCGAAAACCGCCCTTCGTGACCCGCCAAGCACGCTACGAACCCCCGAATATGAAATTTCCTCAAAAATCGCCGAGAAAATATCGTTTGGACATAAAACTCATACCATTGTGTTAGGTTTCCTAAGGGCTTTCTACTGACATAGTATGAACATTTTCGATTTTTCTATCTTACATATCGCAGGTGACAATTCTAGCAAGTCAGTCTTAATAACCTTGCTGGAAACTACTCACAGAAGGCAGGAAATGCTATTGCAGAGACTTACTTTATACCATTTTTCGGGGAGCATGCCCCCGCATTCCCCTTTCAAGAGCTCGCGCCTTCGCCGTTCGTCAGATTGTGTCCCCCCAATAACTTTCCCCTTGCAGTCAGTCAGTGTACATGATATGTTAGCCTTAGTACAGTCTCAAACAAAATAAATACCAAAAAACTGACTTCGCCTTGGGTTGTTATATCGCTAATCATAATCGTTGTCGGGTTGAAAATCATAAATCATATAAGCTGAGACCGCATGGATGGGAAATCAGTTCATGAGCTACATTACATGCATATATATTCAATGTTCTCGTAGTTTTGAAGGTGTATGAGCTATTTAACTAAGATCCTACAAGTCTGGATAAAAAGATCGATGATTTGACGGTGTTCTACATCTACATCTACATTAATGTCCACCACTCGGCAAAGTCCATTGGGTTAATTTGAGAGTTTTAATTTCCCAGAATTCCTTTTGGTCATAGCTATCATGATTTTCAACCCGACAACGATTATGCAATTAGCTATATATATAACCCGTTTACATAAATCCTTTACACAACCTTTACATAAATCCTTTAAAATACACAACCTTTACATAAATCCTTTACACATTACCTTTACATAAATCCTTTACATAACCTTTACATAAATCCCCCAAAAAAACTGAGTGATAAATGCATTTTACTATGTATTTATGTAACAAGGAAGTCCGCTGGAAAACGAAGAAAATATTATTTCCAAGGCTCTAGATTTCTAAATTTTCAGGGAGGGCATGCCTCCTCACCCCCTAGAAAATCACGCCTTCGGCGCTCATTGCTATGTGAGTACATTGGAAAAAAGCACGCTACGCCCCTGATTTCTCAATGTTTAGATCTGAGATAACGATTATACTGATCAAATCAGTGTTTGATTACTTGTTGGGTGACTCGGTAGAACATACAAAATTTGGAATCGCCCGGCACTCGACAACATAATACCGGCCAGCTCAGAATTTGTATAAACGACTAAAATCAAGAAAACATTGGAGAACTAGTCAGCTATATATCTTTACGTGAGAGATTCTGACGACGGCTGAACCCCTTGACCTCCGGTCCTTCCTGATTGGTTTGTGATTTGTAATCTCTTGTGGCCAGACTTTTTGTCTCCTGCCATATCGCGACGTTGATGACTAAAAAAATAAATAATAAAAATACGGTCTCCATTCTTAGACTCGTGCCAGGCCTTAGGCCTGGGCACGAGTAATAATTCACTCCCTCTTGAAAGAGCCGAAAATCAAGAAATATAATTAAAGACAGCTTTTTATTATGCCATACTCTACTAGTATTATCGCAGTAGACACATGGTCCCAATCAGGGCCCTATTTTTTTACCATTCTAATGTTTTTGGTGGCAATACAGTTCGAGGTTTAATATGCAAATTGAAATCCATGGAAGCCATTACCGGTGGGGGTGGGGGAGGGGGGTTTGTGGTTCGATGAGGAGAGGGAAGGGAAAGTGACTTCCATAAGTTCATTGTTTTTAGAGTTAAAATGGTAGTTAGTGTTATCCCAGTACTTTTCAGTATTTGCCTGTAAATAAAATTATGATCTACTTGTCAGGAAACTAAATTTCATTTAGAATTGGTACCTTTCAGGGGAGTATTTGTTGCCACGCCCACAAGGTCTAGATTCTGGTACCTTTTAAGGGTTATGTTCATAATTAATTCCAACAAGCGAAGCATGAAGGACATTAATTCAATACATTTATTTGTGTCTTTGTATGGAGGATATATAAATTCTAAAGGTTTTGTTATATACTATGTGAAAGATCAGTCATGCATTAATGCATTATATATTTCCATTCCAGGTTCGTACTTTGTACACAAGTTCGTCATGTCAGGATCTTCCTCACTTCAAACAGACTAAAGATGCTGATGTTACAAACACAAAAGACAAAGAAAGATCCTACGTAATGCCACATCCAATCTGGTAGGTATATTTGTACATGACTGTGTAGAATTTTAGTGAGCTTTTGATTCCTATATATAGGTTTATAGAATGCAGAGAACTAATATTATTGCATGTAATTGTATTGTTATTCAGGCATAATAATATTCTCTCCCCTTTATAAAGTTATTATGTACATAGAGAGATAGAAACCTCCCCCCCCCCCCCCCCCCTCAGGCTTAACAAAAAAATGCTCCATATATGATATACATATTGATACATTAATGGTAACTTTTTCAGGACAGATTATGATGTTCAAAATGTTGTAATTACCCATCAAGTACCTGAGACAAAAGTTGACAAGGTAGTATAACCCAGAGTATTGTACATTTAGTTTTTTTCTCACACGGTTAAAGTTTCATTCTACACACTTGTGTGATTGCTAGCTATACACTGACACACTACTAGTTTAACTGCTAGTCCCTGAACAAACCCAGAGCTAATGTTAATAGTCCCCTTTTGAGTTCGCAGATACATGTGCATGCAGGGTTAGCCTTACAGGGGCATAAGCAGAGAGGCGGGGTCCCAGGGTGCCTGCGACCCTCCTTCCTCTTGTTCTACTCTTTAAATTTATATGTTTGAGGAGGGGAGGGAGAATTTGGTGGTGAACAATATGGAGTACGATCCCCAATGGAAGTCCTGGTTATGCCCCTGGTGTGAATTATTCACATATACCAACGAGAACAAGAACAAAATGTTGTTGACATATTAGACAATAGAAACATTATTTTATAATTCCAAGGGTTAATACTGTCTGACTGGAGGTGTTCTATTGTTCACTGTCAACAACATTTGTTCGCATTCTTGTTGGTATTCATGAATAATTTATGCTGACTTGAGGCTAATAACCCTGCAAACATGCATCTTTTGTCAAGGAGTACATACACTGTGGTGCTAAACAACTCGAAACTGGGTTATTGCTGCAAGCTGCCAGGTGGTCTTGGGCTGCCAGGATTAAACTGCAAATGAGTGAATGCATGAATATGTTTTGTAGTCTTTCTCTCTAATGCCAATTTTTATGCATTTTTCCCCCTTGTCAGGCAGCATACTATAGTGTACAAGTTCTTAGAACAATTTTTGATGTGGCGTCTCTATTCAAGATTGGACCCATGACAGAGAACAAATGGTTAAAGTAAGTACCCCAGGGGGGGGTACTCAGGGGTATCAGTGACGGGGAGGTGCGAATGAGGCCAAACTTTTTAACCCCCCCAAAACCATTACGCAAAAACAAGACCCCAAAAAAGTCCAACGGCCCAAAATCGTAACCCCAAAAAATTTCTCCGCATCATAATGGAGAAAGGTACGATATCATTTTTATCAACCCCAAGAAAAGTCCTTGCCAAAATCTTTATATCAAAAAAAGTCCACCAGAAAATTGATAACCCCAAAAAAGTCCCAAGCCGCGAATTTCAAACCCAATAATAACTTTATTTATTTATAAATAAAGGTCTTCGCACCTCCCCGTCACTGATACCCCTGAGTACCCCCCCTGGGGTAAGTACAGGCTTGAGATTAAGACCTTAAATATACCTACAAGCTGTGACATATATTGTACCCTAAACCACCCCTCGTCATGCTTTATGATTTGGCACTCATAGATGACGAATGACTATAATGAAACCTCTAATAGTCAAACCAGATCTGAGTGATTGTGATTGCAGCTACAATTAAAGCTTATAAAGTCAAGAACAATCACCCTTCATCTTTCTTTTTGCTTTGGGGGCAAACACCAAGTGTTATATGTTTAAATAATAATAAAACAGCCTAAGTTGACATTGGTAGAACATTTGAGCCTATGGATTAATTCATGTTTACCATATATGAATTAAGTATACTTGCGTGCTTCTTGCATAGTGACTGCATCAAGTAAACAAATTGATATTTCTTAATTGATCCTAATTTGCAGTCGTATTATAATGTTGGAAACTGTAGCTGGTGTACCTGGAATGATTGGTGGAATGGCCAGACACCTAAAGTCCCTGCGTAAACTGAACAGGGATCATGGCTGGATTCATACTTTATTGGGTAAACAATAATATTAGGAAAATGTATGTTATTGAGATGTATTGGTTAATCCTACTTTAGGGTTTAATTCCCCTATATAGTGACACAGCTTTGACAAAGAAAGAAAAGAAGACTGAAAGAAAGAAGAATGCAAGAAAGAAAGAATGAAAGAGAGAAAGAATGAATGGATGGATGGATGAATGAATCTTCTTAAACATGCATTCATTTGAAGGGGGTGCTTATATCAAGGAGGGTGCTTATTATATTTCCCTTTTTTCATAAAATCTTTGTACCAAGAACAACATAACACAGATGTTTAGTTTATTGTACTGTCATCATGTATGTTTGCAAAATCTTGTAAGATCGAATGTCATCTGATGCTCCTAAAACTGTTTATTATTATTATTATTATTATTATTATTATTATTATTATTATTATTATTATTAATGTTTAAGTTTTCATATCATTTGCAATTATTGTAGAGGAAGCAGAGAATGAACGCATGCATTTGATGACAGCTCTTGAACTCAAACAACCAGGGCCAATCTTTAGAGCAGTTATAATAGGAGCACAGGGTATGTTGTACAAATATATTTTACATTCCAAAACTCATTAAACAAACAAAATCACTACATGTTGATGGTTTGAAAATATGCTCCCCCATCTTTCCCTTGATCCTTCCTCTCTTCCATTGTCCATCTCCCTCTCTTCCTTCCTCTCTCTCCCACCATTCATCTTTCCACTTCTGCACCTTTCCTTCCTTCCTTCCTTTTTTGCTTCCCTCCTTTTTTCCTCCCTTCCTTTCTTTCCCAGTCTTGCTCTTTCCATCTCTGAACCTCTTCCTTCTTCCCTTTGTCTTCCCATCCCCTTTCCTCTGTTCCTCTCTCTCCCTTTCCTCTCCCACTTTTCTATATCCCTCATTCAATCATTCATTTATCTATTTATCAATAATATTTTGCAGGTGTTTTTGTCAACATGTTCTTCGTTGCGTATTTGTTTAGTCCACGATACTGCCATAGATTTGTTGGTTATTTAGAAGAAGAAGCAGTCAAGACCTACACATACTGTCTTGAAGTAAGTTCACTTCCATTTTAAAGTGTACACATACACAATAGTGTTTCTTGAGTGTCAGTTCTTTTATGGCTATCAAAATACACCTGAAACCTGATTCGTTGTGCAATTTGATAATGATAGAAATTGAAGGAAAGTTGACGTACTATAAAAATTAGCCATGAAAATATTTCTGAGCAATTAGCCCTAGAAAGGAATGGAGAAAGAAAGATAAAAAATAGTTGACTCCAAAACCTCCTCACTGTCACTGATAGTGGATTCATCATATTCATGTTTTTTGTTTGTTTTCAGTGCATTGATAATGGCAAGCTACCTGCCTGGGAAAACAAAAAGGCACCAGAAATTGCTATTACTTACTGGAAACTTAAGGTACAGGCATGTCTTAGCAGAAATGTGCTTAGGAACAGATTTATGTAGCTTTCCCCACAGTGGCTTTTAGGCGATGGCGTACGTGTCATACATGGTGGCACCCCCCTTTTTGGTGGCCCCTGAACATAGCAGTGAAGGAGGCACTGTGTCCCATTCCATGATGCTTTAGTGCACTAAGTATATTCTCTTACACTGCAAAAATCGAAAATTTTGCAGACATTTTGCAAAGAAGGCTAAATTTAAACGAGATAGTAGATATAAAAAAAACAATAATAATAATGTAGATACAGTTCAAGGTAAAATCTGATTGATTTGTCATCAGTTGATCCCCTTGCCATCCCCTCCCTCTAAAACAACATTACTGTATAACCCAGGGTACAAATGAAAGACAAACTAATAAAAACATTACTTTCAGGAGGATGCAACGATGAGAGATACTATTCTAGCCATCCGTGCTGATGAAGCTCACCACCGTGTAGTCAACCACACTCTTAGCTCACTACATTTAGACGAGCAAAACCCTTTCTTTCCTGGACAAAGGAAATTATAGATGAATCATCTTCCCTGAGTAACAGTCTATCCTTACTCTGCCTTACTCTCCAGGGGGGAGGGGAGAGCAGAGAATGTACATATTGCTAAGAAGTTTTATGTTGATTTTTAATATAATAATAATCGATGATAATGTAGATGAAGGGATGAATGTGAGTCTCACATTCATCCTTTATTATTTAAAATTATTTAAAAAGGTTTTTAGATCAAGGCAATATCATATTTCAATGTAGCGTAAAGCAGTGTTTTATTTAATGATTTGTATATACAGCTATTTCAAAAAACGTCTTGTGAATACTGAATACCGATTAGTGCATTCCAAGACCGAAATAATAATAATAATAATAATAAATTTATTTCTTATATTGCGCAAAAAACATGTGAATGATATATTTGATATATGATATATTTAAAATATATCAAAGTATATCAGCAGTTGTTTCCTTGCTATATTTGAGCTGATATACTAAATATACTGATATACAATGCATTTCGGTCTTGGAATGCACTATTCGGTGTTCAGTATTCACAAGACAACTTTTTTTGAAATAATAATAATATAATAATAATAATAATAATAATAATAATAACATTTATTTATATGGCGCAAATTCAACATGACGTTTTCAAATGCACCTTAAAGTAATAATAACAAAACAAATAATAACGGGGAAGAATACAAGTTCTAAACTACTAACAGCACTATTAAATCCGTTGATGAAAACAAATAAAAGTTGTGTTTTTTTTTTGGGGGGGGGGGGGGGGGTGGGTGAGGAGGGTGTGCGTTTATTTAATAATAATCATCATCTTTATTTCACGAGGGTGGAATACATATTTAAAAATGTCCAATTTGGGGTGTGCATTTATTCGAGGAAATATGATAAATTATGATATATTACATGTTGAATCTCTAGAATCAACTAATAAAGGTACAGAAACACGGTGTAACATTGCGCGCAATATTGCTACCAGTATTTGTTGCAGCGTGTGTCCGTGCGGCTAAGGTATTGAAGTACCATTGTGATCCTACTTCTGCAACATTGTGCGCAACAAATTGCAGAGGACGGTGCAATCTATGAAGTAATCTAGACATTTGCAAGTCATTCAAAGCTGATTGTTACAGTAATTATTGTCATGTTAAATACCTTGTTGACTGTATCAGTCTGACGCTGTGTTTACGGCAAATCCGAAAAACACTGGGTTTTTCTTCTTCAAATGTAAACAAAGTGTTCACCTGTTTGCCCGGGGGGGAGGGGGTGTGTTCTTTAAGGTAATAAGGGTAGGAGTGACCGTCGGAAAACATTGAAAAATACTCTTTAAAATACCGGCATCGGCTCGCTCCCCGGGATACCGCTATTCAAGACGGAATCCGGCGCTTGTTCCAATTGGATTTCGCTAGACCAACCTCTTAAAAATAACGGATCACCGATTTTATACCCTAAAAAATACAGGCACCTGCCTGCCCTTCTTTCTTTATAATTATTTTCTTATTTTGTTTCGTTCCTTTTCTTTTCATTATCACTGATTATTTTATTTCTCTCTTTGTCATATAATTTATATTTATACCCTTGCTGGCCTCAAATTGTTAACACTGCCGTGTATAAATATATTACAGTTCAGTTTAGTTTTCTTTCTTTCTCTTCAAATTAAGATTATTCACATTCCTTCGTGCAGAAAATGTTACCCGCGCCTGATAATTTTTCCCGGCCGCCTTCATCTTCTCGACCAATCGGTGCTATCAAAACGCCTACTGATTTTCTTTCATTCTAATTGGTCGAAACACATTTGATTGGCATGTAGATACCGTGCGACAACAAGTCAGATATTTCAATTTTGAACGATTTTGAACAGCTTTGCCTTCAAACTTCAGCAAGACGTCATGAACTGGTTTTAAAGTTGAGTTGCTGCTATTACTTTTGTCAATGTTTTTCAGTGCTGAAATTTTCCTTCGGTCGGTTTTAATTTGCTTAATATAAGAATAGCTAGAAACTATCTCTCTTGGAATTTCTACGTTTAGAGTTCTAATTTCTTTTGAAAAAACATACAAATTTACACAAAAAGTACAACAATAGAGTTGAAGTTTCTCGTGGTTTTGGGGGGTCGCTGCAAAACTGAACTTTGTATGAGTTTACTCAAAGTTCTATGATAAGTATTTGAGAATTTCAGTTCAGAATAGGTTTTATTGGGGGAAATTGCTTTAAACTATGGTTTATGAATTTTTGGAAACTCGCTCGAATTTCGCGAGTCTTGAATTTGAATTTTATAAAGCTTAAGCTTAATTTTCTGTAAAATGAAAGATTATATGAGTTAGGCAAAGAAAAGCAAGGTCCAAATTTGCTCAAATCTTTTAGTTAGGGGTTTTTACGACACTGACGTGGTTGAAGGTTTGGAGAAAAACCTTTTTACTTTTTGAACTCAATATTTGTTTTTCGCGCGCTTTATACAAACCATATGTCCGTGAAACAATACTAATTAGACTACTAAATAGAATGAAACAGAAAACAATAGAGATAACACTATTTATATTTAATAGTACTAACGGACATATGGTTTGCACTCTACGCGTACGAGAACACTACTAAATATAAACTAACGTTCAGTTTCATATTTTGTTTCTCAGACTCGAGGCATCGACAGATGAAGAAAACAAGTTAGTAGCACACAACAGACCTCGAGTAAACCAAATTTATCGCATTTTCTAACGTGTCCATGTATTTGGCTATTTTTGTTAAACTTCCTCGAGGACTAGTTGTGTTTTTAAACCTGGGCGGAAACAGCTAGCTTTCCCAATTCGAATAGGAGTGACATCCAAAATTCAGAGTAGGACAAAATGATTCCTTTTACTTGTGGTGAATCAAAATTGTCAACGTCGCTTGCTTGTTCTCGTGTACTGAGTAGTGTTTGTAATTGTATCGGTGTTTCGTTTGTGCCTGTGAAATCAGACGTTCCACACGGCGTGTTTATAGTTTGGCTTGCTTTTCTCCACTAGGGAGGGGAGGAAGGGAAATGAGCTCGTCATGTGGGTTGTCTGTTGGCTACAGGCTACTGTGTTGGAGGTGTTTTGTACCATGTTTGTGACTGTTGTCGCTGATGAAAACATCTGTTTTGGCTTGTAATCACAAGTAAAAAGGATTCATTCAATAATTCAGTAATCAAAACCGGATCACAAAAAAAGCTCCGATTAGAACTAGATAGGATTTAAAGAACGGCCCCGGAGAAGTTTATTAGAAAGCTACCATTTTAACCTAGCATTTTTACTGGTCAATCGGCCAGGGTCAATCGGCCAATCAGTTAGGTTAGCTTTCCAATGTCTTGGGCCTAGGAGATGGCAGCAACGCTGGACCAACGCTGTAGACAATGGATCTGGATGCAATAAATCACGCTCTCTGAGAGACCGCGTAGTTGTTGTCTGAGTCTGTGTCTTTACTTAGATCTAGAGTTTGACCATTATTTTGCGGGGTTCTGGCCAGTCTACACACAACGCATTCACCTAAACCACACCCTTTAGGAAATTAGGTTTTCAGTTTTCGTTCTTAATTAGGTCTTAGTTAGCCTTAGTTTGCCTCCCCCCCCCCCCCCCCCCCCCCCCCCGCCCTAGCAAGGGTGAAAAAAGATAACAATTAAAAGACATGAGAACTGTAATATTTGTTTTGCTGTTAAATACGTACTGCTCACCCCCCTTGAATTTTGGTTTATGTACGGCACATGTATAAATGTTTTGGTTAATTTCTTTGCTTTTTTCATGAATTCATTCTATAACTATAAAGAAGACTTACTGGCATATCTACTGCCAACATTTTTATTTTGATTTTTTCATACTGTGTATGCGTCCCCTAGCAACATGCTAAGTGGTAGTTATAGTTTATGCACCTGTTTCCATATCAATATTGAGCATTACCTCATCATTCAAAAATGTTCATTAATATGCAGTTTGTGAGACACGTAACTTGAATTCCTCAAAGCAGAAAACGCGATGGCGTTTAAAACCCCCTTCAAATGGCACATACGGCCTTATTTACTACGCCAGTCATCGCATTATCAAAGGGAATAGAGTATAAAGTGTTTTTTGAGATTTTTCTATATGAAAAACCTGTCGCACAGCTCGAAAAAGGAGTCGAGGTATCATTTTCAAAATAAAAGCAACCCTCTATTCCTATATGCATTTGGTTGCCATTCATTACCATCGCGATCGAGTCACCGCTATTTTTAGAACGAAGCGCCGATCAAAAACCACTCGAAGCACAACAGCCCTGTGATTGGCTGCCTTGAGATACAGTAACCAATCAACGAGACCACCATTTGGTCGTCGATCGGCATCCGAGCGTAAATCGATTGGTTGTAAAAACCGAGAGGTTCGACTCGGGTCCCGTCAAATGAAAACAGTTTGCTGCATCGCTGAAATGAGCACAAAGAAGAACAAGATGGAATGGCTATAAACATAAATAACAAACATTTACTGATTGTATTGGCTCCTTCCTTTTACTCCACACTGCTTAACCATGGTAAGTTCTGCCAAGTTACACCAGCTTTTAAGAAATCAAGTGCTAAAATTCATTGATTTTACCTCAGCATCATTGGCAAAGTAAGGGCAATGTCAAGTCCAG